>JANHFM010010892.1:15862-29657 GCA_032468115.1 Grayia smithii | reverse complement strand
ATCCTATCTATCCTATCCTATCCTATCCTATTTAAAATGGGTTTGTATTGTTAAACTGTTGGCACCTTAATTAGACTGCCTCATTACTTCCATAAGTCAAAAGGTCTTTTTGCCAGGTTTGGGAAGATAGGTAATTGTCATCTAAAAGCAGAAACATTATTCTATTTCTCAAGGCATTTTTTTAAAAAAAATCCTTGTCCAGTCCTAATTCACTACTAATGCATTTTTTCAGGTGAATTAGGAGCAAAACTGTTTGGAGCAACTTAAAAAAAAAATCCATTCAGAAGTCCAGTCCTAATTCACTACTAATTCTTCAGGTGAATTAGGAGCGAAGTTATTTGGAGCACCAAATTATGAAACTTTAGAGAAATCTGGATCCATCTGATGCTGTCTTACCTGTGGATTTTTGATATACAGTATGTGCTTCAATATGTATGGGATGTTTTTTTCAGGCAGGGAAAAGCTGCTTTAGAAATTAGCAATTTCTCATTGTTCTTAGCATACTCTTTGAAATACCACAGAAAAAAGGAGCAAACCTGTAATAAAGCAAAGCCTTTTGCTTTTTTCTTTCACAGTTCAATTTTCTGCTACTTTTTGAATCCCAGTTGCTTGTCAGATGCATTTGCATCATTTCTTTCTCAACCACATTCCAATTTACATTAGCCAGGTTATTGAATTCCCTAGGTAAAATTGGAATTCTTAAAAAAAATTTTTTTTTAAATCTCTCTCAGGGTATTTCTGGCAAGGTACTGAATAAAACATTTTTTAACCTTTTGAAAATATTTTAATATTTTGGGATATTACAAATAGCAGTAAAGTGGAATAAAGAAGGTCCCTGCAAAACCTCCTTTCCTTTTTTCTGTGCATATTATATGATGTAGCTAATTCTAGCAGCTCTTAGTAATAGGAACAACATGAACTGGGAACTGGGAATTCATTTTGGTAGCTCCCAGATAGTAGTTTTCAACTAGAAAGGATGATGATTTTCCTAATGTACTTGTGGTTTCTGTTCTCTGCTTAAAACCATGATAAATTTTATATATGTTTATGTTGTCATAAAAATATCCAATTCATGAGATTTCTTACTACTTCCTTTCTAAAAAGAAAAAAAAATGTGTGCAGAGTAGGCTTGAACATTGATCTTTAAAGAGAAAAAAGATTTTTAACTGATATCCTGCTTTTCAGGGTTGTTACGAACATGGTCAAGAGGTTAGGGTAGTGCCCAAAACATCTGCTTCTACAGATTCCCCTTGGATGGGCCTTGCTAAGTATGCCTGGTCAGGGTAAGTATAGGTCCATCCCTTCCCTTTCTGCTCTCCTAGTCTTATCACTTCAAGAGGCTGAAAGTGAGCAGGTCTTTTCTTCCCTACTTGCAGATATGTAATTGAGTGCCCCAATTGTGGAGTTGTGTACCGTAGCCGACAATACTGGTTTGGGAACCAAGATCCCGTGGATACTGTGGTGAGGACGGAAATTGTACACGTCTGGCCAGGAGTAAGTTTGTTGGCAATGATTGGTTTCCAGCTTTTTTTAAAAAAAAAAACCATAAGGATTGGGAAGGATGGATTAGATAAAGGATGGACAAACTTTGAGCTGAGGTGTTTGTGTGTGTGTCAGGAACAGGGGGGTATCCAGGGATGTCCACTGTTTCAAGCCTGCACAAAGTGATTTGGTCTGTTTTTAAACATTTTGGAAGGATGTTGAAGGTGCATAATGAAAGAAGTGATAAGACATTCCCGTTCACACCCTTAAACACTTCCCTCAAGATTTTGGCTAAGGTGCTAAGGAGGCACACCCAGGCTATTAGAACTCACCCAATTTAGGCCACTGAGTTCAATTAAACCAATGTCAGTATGACTATAATAGGTGTTCTTTATTCTGGGTTGCTAACTCCTTCCCTGGAATTGACACGTAGAAAAGAATTTCCAATGACTGATGTTTGAAGTTTTTCCTAAGTGACATGTCATTCCAAGGCAAGTATACAGAACTTGTGCCACTTCTGATATTCTGCACTTCGAATTTAGCAGCTCTTGGCAGCATGTCCTAAAGCCCCTGCAATCTACTCAAATGTGTCATGGTCAGGACAGATCATTTCCTCAATTATTTCGGTGGTATTAATTTTTTTTTTTGCTATTCTTTGCATAAAGGGAAACATCTGGATGTGTTTGATGAAAAGTAGCTTAGCAGCAGCAGCCAAACAAAATAATATGTCCACATTATTGTTTCATTTCAGACTGATTGCAGCCTGAAGGACAATAACAATGCTGCTCAGCGCCTGATTGATGGAATGAATTTCATGGCACAGTCAATGTCTGAACTGAGTTTGGGACCTACCAAAGCTGTAACCTCGTGGTTGACAGATCAGATTGCTCCGGCTTACTGGAAACCCAATTCCCAGATTCTGGTACCCAACACCACCATCATTATTTGCAAATGTTTCTTGGTTTTCTTTACTTTGCTTTTTCTGAAGAGCTGAACTAATGGTTCATAATTTGTTTAAATGCATTTATTACAATGTACAAATCTATAGACTTAAGGTTTTTTGTTTTGCTTTGCAGAATTGCAAATAGTTACTCCCCCTGGAATGAGTATAAATTGTTCCTAGGAGGTTTTTTTTTTTTTTAAAGCCTAGGGTAGGGGTCGGCAAACTTAAAGAGCCATTTGGGCCATTTCCCAATGAAAAAAAAAAATCACCGGGAGCCACAAAACCTGGGTGGGCGTGACTAAGTTAATGTTGCTCAGAGCCACGCCCACTAAGTCACCTGACCCCCAGTCCCACCAAGCCACGCCCACAGAACCCGATAAGAAAAAAAATTAAAGAAGTTTTAATTTAAAGCAGAGGTGGGCAATTATGGCTCTTTCAAGACCTGTGGAGTTGAAAACCAACTTCTGCGCATATGCCATGCCGCGAAGTTCAAACTTTGTGAAAGAGCCACACTCAAGAGGCCAAAGAACCACTTGTGGCTTGTGAGCCGCGATTTGCCGACCACTGGCCTAGGGCCATGATGGCAAACCCATGGCGTGTATGCCAGAGGTGGCACATAGAACCCTCTCTTTGGGCACATGTGCTGTTGCTAGCTGCTCTTCTGGTTTCCGGCATGCACATGTGTGCATGCGTGTCTTCGCGAGTGCCGGAGAGCCAGAAAGCAGCCAGAAAATGACCAGAAAACGGCCTGAAAAACTGCTAAAAAACCCAGGTATGCGCATGCCAGCCAGCTAGTCTTCGGGTTTCCGATGCTCCAGCATGCGCGAAGGCCAGCTGGCCAGCATGCATGCGCATGTTGGAAACCTGACGACCCGCTGGCCAGTGCACGCATGAACACCGGCCAGCTGGTCTTCGGGTTTCCGGCATTCGCATATGCAAGCGCATTCAGGTTTGGGCACTCGGTGCCAAAAAGATTTGCCATCACTGGCCTAAGGGGTGTGGTGAGCAGACTGTGTGAAACATCAGCTGAGTTTTCTATTTTCTCTACTCTTGAAATGTAGAAGAACAAGGCACCACTTTCATCTCCAGGATGTATTTCATTCCAATAAGATTTGTTTCTACATACTATATGCTAATTGACCAATTCTAAAGTTAGAATGAGACACAATTCCTGACAGTAACCAATGGTTGGTTATTTTGACTTTCTCCTTCTCTTTCTTCAGGGCTAAAAGCTAGCCCACAAACATCTTGGATGAGACACCAATACTGTGCCTAATAATCCCTATGCATCTGCCAAGATTCTCTCAGGAGGCCAGCTTAGTGAAGATATCCATATTAGTGAGGGATGTAGCAATGTTGATTTAATCTATTCTTCCCTGATCTGGTGTGATTCAGATATATTTAATTACAATTTCTCCCAAGAGCCATTGTCCAATGACAGAGCATATATTTTGCTTGGAAAGGGCCTAGGGCCTTAATAGAACTGGAAAAGCTCCTGTCTAAAAAAGTCAGTCAGCAGAGGTGCTAAGCTAGACAGATCAATAGATGATGCAAGTTGACAGACAACATTGTTTCTGTGAGAATGAGAGTTGAATTTGATTATTTTTGAAGGACATTAAGTTGAGGAAAGCTAGTTTAGCCAAAGTCAATTGAGCGGCTTAAATACGTCTTCATCTACTTTTTTACCCTTCATTTTAATTAAACAGGAACAAAAAACCTTGCAATGTTTTGACTTTGTTTATCCTTCCTTGTTCAGAATTGTAGGAAATGTGGCATATCTTTTAAAGATAATGACACCAAGCACCATTGCCGGGCTTGTGGAGAAGGTTTTTGTGATGGTTGTTCATCCAAGACCCGCCCTGTCCCGGAACGTGGTTGGGGACCCACACCTGTGCGAGTATGCGACAACTGTTATGACAGCAGGGGCGTTCAGTTAGGTAATCTTATCTTGATCATACTACCGTGTTTCTCCAAAAAGAAGGCCGGGTCTTATTTTCTTTTGACCCTCCAAAAAACAGTCAGTTTGGAGGGTTCTAATTATTGACTCACCTCACGGTGGTGGCACCAACAGCCCTGCTCAGCAGGAGCCTGCTGCTGGCCCACTTCTTCTGTGTCCGCTTGCTGCCACTCGCACGCATTGCCCCTGCCTCCGTTTCACCTTCAGATGCCTGCTGGAAGGCGAAATGGAGGCCAGAGTGATGTGTGCGAGTGGTGGAAAGTGGCTGCAGAAGAAGCGGCCGCAGAAGAAGGCAAGGCAGGTGTCGGGATGTGCAAGGCCTGGTAAGTAGGGCAGCTCCACCCACCCATCCCTACCCTAGCTTATTTTTTACCTGTGTGCCTCACCCCACCCCCTGCATCCCGGGGTGGGCTAGGTCTTAATTAGGGTTCATTTTGTGGGTGGGGCTTAATTTGATTGCATGGGCTCAAAAACATGATAGGGCTTCTTTTCAAGGTAGGTTGTCTTTTTGGAGAAACACAGTATATGTTTGAATCAAAGCGAGGAATCAACAGTGGTGATTTTTTTAGTAATACTGTATTATGATATCTTGTGATATCTGAAAATGAAAGAAAGCTAAACAATACATGTGTATCAGCTACTTGTAACCAACATACTCTCATTAATTTCACTGGGTCTCCTCCAAGGCTGAATTTGCACAAGATATATATTAGTGGTTTGCTTAACTGTGATTCGGTGAATAAAGCAAAAATGACTGAGCATGGTCAGCCTAAATATAAGTGATAGTAAGGTTAATGTGTTATATAAATTCAGTTGACATATGATTTGGACAGAACCTTTTGGAATCTCCATTATATGCAGCTCATTTCAGTCACTGTTGAAGCTAATGCTGTTATATACATTATCTAAGATGTTGGATTTCATCCAAGGAAACCCGGGTTTCAATCCCACTTAATATGTGGAGCTGATTAGATGATTTTAGGCTACTCACTCCTCAGATTATTGCCAGGGAGATAAAATTACGGGAGATGCCAATACATGCTATCTTAAGGTTCCTGAGAAAAAAATGAGATATAAATGGAAAAAAATGCATTAAAGAAAATATAAAAATATATTACCTTGGGGCAAGTAATAAGCAACCTGAGTATTGTTCAGTTTATTGTTCATGCAAGTCTCTCATATTCATAATAAATCGTTAGTGTGAGGGTTTTTTTTCAGTAATTTATCTTATTTAGTTGGTGGCCTTGCCAGCTTGCATCTTTTGTTGGCTTTAAAAACTGAATCATTTTAGGTTATTTATTTAAATTTATTGGCTGCCCAACTCCAATGGACTCTGAGCAGTATACAAAACTAGGAAAAGTAAAGAAACTGCTAAAAACTTTGAATCCCACAGGCAGTTGAGGCAAAAACAACAACGCAAAACATGGGCCATTGAACACAATAAAAACCAACCCCAGACTGAAGGTTTTTTGAAGTTTTCTGGAACTTCAGGAGAAAGAATGCTGTCTTTGTCTCTGAGGGGAAGGTTTTCTAGTGGGTGGGAGCTGCAAAAGAGAAGCCATGCTTCTTAGGATCCACAGACCGGCAAAGCTAAATGGAGGGGACCTGGAGCGCATCTATTCTACTGGATTGTACTGGGAAAGCAGAAACATTTAGAGATAAACGAAATAATCACAATAGGACACACAATACTGCTAGCTTTATAGGCTGCTGTGAGGATGTCACTCCTAAGTGTCACTTGTTCATTTGATAGCAGCTGAAGATTTCTCAAAAGCCAACAGAAAGATGAGAAATAGTCCTCGAGTTTACCTATGAACACATTCATCTGGAAAAGTTACACAAATTTGGTTGATGCTCTTAATACCAGTATTTAACTGTGAATGGATTTTGGCCTCCACTATAGACTGGCTGGGATATCTATGGGAGCATTATAGAAGCATATGATTAGAAGAAACGATTTAGCCTACTGAATCCAAATTAAAGAATCTCTGACAGATGCCTGACCAACCTTCGTTCAAGTATATCCTTCAATGGGAAGTTTATCACCTTGATAAGATGTATTCTTCCACCCTGTGAGGAAGTTTTTCCCAACGTTCAATCAGAATCTGCTTTGGGTAACATAAGACAATTATTCGTACGTTGTGATGTTTTAAAATAGGGTTACGGGATTCCTCTGGGGTTGTGCTTTTGGTTTTGAGCCCTAACATCTGTTTTACAGAAGTGGCTGAGGCATCAACAGATGAGGAAGGAGGGACAGTGATTGCCAGGAAAGTTGGTGAAGCTGTGCAGAACACTCTTGGAGCTGTGGTAACTGCCATTGACATCCCACTGGGTAAGTGCTACAGGTGGCTTTAGAAAGGTTCTGAGCTTACTACCATGTTTTCCCGAAAATAAGACCCGGTCTTATTTTCTTTTGGGGTCCAAAATAAGCACTAGGACTTATTTTCGGGGGATGTCTTATCCCCCCCCCCATGTACTTTAAGAGTACATGGGAGGCCCACTTCTTCTGCTTGCTTGCAGCGGGACAGGAGGCTGCGTAACATGTCAGTGCCACCACTGCGAGGCAGGGGGGTGCAGCTGTGTAAGCAAGCAGAAGTGGGCTGGCAGCCATGCAAGGTCCTGCTGGACAGGGTTGCTAGAGCTGTCACCGCCACGAGGCAAGGCAGATATCGGGGCATGGATGACCTGGCTATAAGGACCATGAGGTAAACTGGTGCAGGGTGCGTGGGGCAGCTCTACCCCTTGCCTCATGGTCGCAGCACCACAAGCAACCAGACGGAATAAGTGGGTGGCTGGCTGAACAGGCACTTAAGTAGGGCTTATTTTGGGGATAGGGCTTATATTAGGTGCACACACACAAAAAAACACGATAGGGCTTATTTTTGGGAGAAGTCTTATTTCTGGGAAACATGGTAGTTACAAAAATAGGCTGGTGGGGTGGGGGATAAACATGCAGGGGAATGAACAGATCTGCCTCTGCGGCAGCTGATATTTCTTAATTGATGGGTTTATAAATTAAGTACTCCTTAGTTCCCTCACTTTATGATTATGGCCAGGTATTTTCAAATTTCAGTTGGAGGCAGAGAAATTTTCCAGTAGTGTTTTCTTTCCTGGCTGTGTCAATAGGCAGAGCCACTATACAGAAGGACTAACAGACAGAGCTTAACATAATTAAGGTATAAATATACACAAACTTTAAATTTAGTTTTTCGCTGATAACTAGTTTTGTGGGATTCTTCTGATCATTTACAGGTCTTGTGAAGGATGCTGCTAGGCCTGCCTACTGGGTACCTGACCACGAAATCTTACACTGCCACAATTGCCGGAAGGAATTTAACATCAAATTGTCAAAGCATCACTGTCGTGCTTGCGGCCAGGGCTTCTGTGATGAATGCTCCCATGAGCGCAGAGCTGTCCCTTCCCGTGGTTGGGATCATCCAGTTAGAGTCTGTTTCAATTGCAATAAAAAGCCTGGTGATCTTTAACCCTAACTTTCCTTCTGGGTACGCAGTAACACCATAGCTTCTCAGGGTTAGATAAAAAGGAAAAAAAGAAAAACTAGGCAGAATGCATGCTCCTCATGTCTAGCCTTCTTTACATGTGTAGATTTCAGTAATGTGGAATAATCAATAGCCCAGAGAAGGCTTGATTGCCAGTTGTGAGCATGGAAGTTGGGGATTGGAATATGTGGAGAAGCTTGCAATAAATCGAGGAATCCCAAATCCAGTATATACCAGTCAACTGTATGTATTTCTATATCCCTATAATGTAGTATGCTAAATGCAGCTGGCTGATGAGGCAGTGATAATTTACTGTTAACATTGAAACGTAAATAGAAATTGGATTTTTTTTTTAAAAAAAGTGTAATGGATCAAGCACAACCTCTTGAGTGCCTTGGGATTCATTTGCTTGAAGCATTCTGCTACTTACAGCATCATGAATTTCAATAATTGTGATTCTACAAGTTGAAATAATCACCATTCGTGAGCCTTGGTTTGGATACAGAGTACCAGGCCTTTGGTCTGGCCATTGCAACTCTATCATCCCTATTTATTTTATCCCATTCTGGTTTCCTTCTGCTGGTAGGGTCTTCCCAGTCAAAGCTAGAAAGAGGAGGAATGCTATTTATTACTATGTGCATAGTCTGAAGCCCTTGTATTAAACACAGTTCAAGTTTGGAGATAAATTAAAATTGTGGCACAAGCCCAAAATTTATCTATTAAAGCTATTCCAGCTTAATTCTGAGGTGATGAATCCTTACTCTTCTTATCCACAAACTTGGATAAGAGGTGAGGTTGTGGATTTCTTTGTGATATATTCTCATTTCTTCATCAAACATCTCCAGACTGAAAGCAATGGTAAGCACGAAGCAAACTTCCATACCTAGCAGTGTAGTATTTGTTTAGCTTCCTAAGCTTTAGTTCTTTGTAAGTTGGCAAATGTCTGAAAGGACCCTCAAAGCACTCAAACAAAACTGAAAATGGGCAATCCTCCGAGTGTACAAACAAATGAGACAATGGCATTTTTTTTCACAACAGCCCTGTATTGTACCATTTTGAGGCATTGGTCTAATCACTGAATAAAATCATAGGATTAGGCTTTCTGTGCATCTTGTTACAATGATAAACAAGATACCATCACAAGCTTAATTAAAAAGAAATCCCTTTTTGCCTCTTCTGAGTCAAATGGCACATTCCTGTGGTGACTATCTACATTAATAATGGCTGGACTTTGGCATGATATCTAACACTGTTTTCCAATTTATTAAGTATATTCTTGTATATCTTGACGCCTGAAATCCTGTTGTAGGACTGTATTAAATTAAGTGCTATAAAGGACTTACCCCTTCTGAACAAGTGTGATTTTTTCTGAATGCCTGCCTAGTCTTACGCTGTCACTAGAGAGAAAATATAGTGTTGACTTTGTATATCAAAACAGAATTGGATTATATAGTAACACATTTCTGAATTATACATGATTTAATATGTATTTTGTAATTAGAAGCTGAATACTTTTTCTGTCCTCCTATATATATTTATATATATAAATATATTTATATATATAAATATATATAATTCTATCCTCCAAGATGGAGGATTTTTTCCCCCAATATTATTTTTAGTTTTGACTTGTGGTGGAACATAAAAATGGAATTTGTTTGTAGACTGTGTGTGTTCTTCATGCATGTAGCTCTTCCACCATGTTATTGCACATACAGAAATACTGAACGTTCCTCATATAAAATATTCACTTGCAAGCTTCTGTTTTATGTAGTTGTTTTTTTTTAAATCAAACTTCATTTTAAGAAGCTCAGTCAATGTTTGCCAATGCTGTCTTCACCATCCTGGTGTCTTTAAGCTATGTTTACCTCAAGTTGCATTGTTCCAAGTGACTAGGCATTCTACAAAGCAAGACATGGTAGCCACAATATACTACTGATGCTGTCAAAGGATTGAAGTTGCATGGCTTTCATTATGTCGCTAATTAAGCTGGCCTAAAGGTCATCTTTAGAACAGAACAAAATATACCACAGAAACAGAATTTTTTACTAAAATAAAAACTATTTTACTTTAGTAGAAAAACCTGTAATCACAAACTATATAATAGAATAGAATAACAGAGTTGGAAGGGACCTTGGAGGTCTTCTAGTCCAACCCCATGCTTAGGCAAACAGAGATTTGCTTACAGCTGTTAAAAAGGACAGTGGCAATGAAAGGTTAGGAGGAAATCTCTTTCAAGCTATCCTATGTTAGGCTGAATACCAGAAGCTTCCCATCTCAGCTAATACTATTTTAAAGGTAACATTACACAAATAATATGCTTGACTGTAATTATTTAATCTTCAAATAATGATGGGCTTTGAAAACCTCAGAAAAAATGTGCATCAATGTAGCCATGCTCACTCTAGACTGTTAAGATTTTGAGACCTATTGGTGGAACATTCAAATATTCTGCCATCTTCTTAATGGTGAAACATATTCGCTTTCACTTTAGTTGTAAGCTTTAGCAACTGTATTAGAAGTCCTAGAAATACCAGCAATTTGAGTTTCAGTTTGTAAATAATTGCTACGAAAAGAAAAACAAAACAAAAAGAAAATGTGCACTATTTATAATCTGTTTTATTTTAAACACTGAAAAATATTGATAATTGTAAGTCTTGAATATTAACTATGAGAAGTACAGCACAACTATGCAGCACAACTATACCCATCATTCTTATTTTCAGTCACTATGCAAGGTGGAACAGTCTATGTCTTTAATATGCAGGCAATATGGATCATCTGTCTTATAGGAGAAATAATAAAGATCTTGTCTGACTGCCATAAGCAAGCCAGGAACACCTCGGGCACCTCCAAGCTGTGATGAGAACACCACACTTGGAATAGAATCTCTGGAGGACGGAGATGGAGATGGAATAGTTCGTAACAAATGAGCATCCTGGAGACTCCAAATTCGCGTATAACAGTCTTGACCCACTAAGGAAAAAAAAAGCAATTAAAATATGAACATTAACACTTAACTATTTACAGATGTTTCAATGAAGCTGTCTTTGTAAGTTCTTCATCCACTGCCTTTCCCAAACTAGAATGCTTGCTATAGATTTTGGTAAAGGTGGCTGATGGTAATGAAAATGGATTAAATGGCCATACAAACTGACAACTTGGAGGAGATCATACGTGGTGTCCAAGATGGAGAACAGAATGGTCTGTGTTCTGCCATTGAGCTAGTATATAAATTTGGGTAATAATAATTCCAATCAACTGAGAAATACATGTGAAAAGAGATATGCAAGTTTGTGGGAGAAAAACTAACCTCTTTTAGAGAATAATAGTTTTCCAGAAATCTGGATCAATATCTCAAGCATATTATTAAAGCCAGTTAGGTGCTATTTTCATTTTGTATAATGCTTAAAAGTTAGAAAACGATAAATACTGCTTCCAGAGTCTCTGGTTTGTTCTCAGACCAACTTCATTTTGTATACACTAACAGTATGTGCCCTACCTATTTATTATTTAATAATAAATACAGTCTTATGACCAACAACGCCATACCTGCTGAAAGAAGCCCTTCCTCCTCATTGATGTGCAAAGGAAGAATAGTATGCTCATTTTTATGACCGCTATATTCTTTTACACATTTTAGTTTTCTCAGGTCCCAGAGCTTTATCTGCAAGTGATCACAGCAACAGAACTAATATAATTCTATTTTAAGTAGAAGATGCTATTATCAGGAAAATTTTATTTTTTTAAAAAAACCTACCTGGCCTAACATATCTGCAGCCATGAGATACTGCTCACTTTTCAGGAGATTAACTGACGTGACTGCCGAGTCATGGAAGAATTGGCCAGCTTTCCATCTTTGCCCTTTATGGTTGCACTGACGGACATCAATACTGAAAATCTCCCCTGAACGACAACCATTATATAAAACCGGAGACTAGAAAAGCCAAAGAAGGAATGAAAACATTTTCAACTAAATCCATCCTCAAAAACAACCTTCAGTCTTTAATAACACTTTATATCAGATTCTTTTTTAGGCTACAGAAGCACATAATGGGTTGTTAATTCTAATAATACATCAACCATAATATAAATAATGGGCTCAGTAATTCTATTTTCTCCAAATGACAGCCAAGGTAGTGATGATGCAAGCAGCTAAAGAAAGAGGGCAAGGTTTAAGTTTAGCTGTATCATGCATCTTTATTACAAGCCCCAAACTGGTTGTCTAGCAAAAAGTGATTTAGTTTAGCAGCATATTTTCTAGTGACCAAATATTCAGCATTAGTGACATTATGTTATGTGATTATCTGAATAATAGGCTGCAATTTGTTTTTCCTAGCATGCCGTTCCAACAAATTTAAACAGCCATTATATTCTAGCAGTTGACCTATTTCTGTCCTCTCGTGCTCTTATTATGTTCTGCCAGTATTAAGTTCTGATGAATATATATATATCAAGCTGATAGCCTCTCCTACCTGGGTGGCAAATTGCTGTGCTAGAACATCACTATTGGTATTAAATGTTTGATGATGCCCAGTCACTGCATCAGTAACAATGATTCGTTGATTTAAACCTAAGACAAAGAAAAAATGTTAAGTGACAAGTGTATAATAAGAAGACATCATAGTGGAAATTTGAATTACTCACCTGTACTAAAGCAGTTATTAGCCTGAGGATTATGACACCAGGCACAAGACCAGGCTGTGGACAAGTTGAACCTCCATGACATTCCACGCTCAACTGCTAAAATGAATAGGAAGATATTAAATGCCACTATGAAGTTGGAAATATGCTCCATACAAATCTGTCATGTCATTTCTGAACATTATATATTTATTTCAGCAGAAAATGCAGCAATACCTGAAACGATACATTTTTATAATGAAGCAATTACATTGTTTATAATTTGTAAGCCACCCAGAGTCATCTTGTAGGGGAAATGGGTGGCATAGAAATTTAATAAGTAAAATTGTAAAGAATGCAAGTGGTAATTCTTAGAATTTGGGCAAATTTAGAGAGGTCTTATTAAAACCTTGTATTAAAAACCAGACATTACACATTTCATGATAGTTAACATTTTGTGTGAAAAAAACTAATCATTAGCTTTTCTAAATGTAATGTTTCAGCATCATTAAAGACACTGAGTAATTGTTGTCCCAATATCTTAGTTAAATTATGTCTACTTAATGTGTTTATTCTTTAAGATTTTTACTAATGTTGGGCTTAAAAAGTTTCTATATCCATAACCTGAGATAGAAATCCAAGCTCTTACAATATGTGTATATTGTGTAGCAAAAAATGTTTATATGTTCTTCCTCGACCAATTATTGTATTTTAACCTATTTTATACACATTAACAGAAGTAGTTCAAATACGTTTTCCATGGAAAATACCTCTATTTTGTAATATCTACAGATAAGGAAAAAAAATCAAATTTCAGTTCCCTGTTAATATTCTCATGGATCAAAAATATATACCTATAAGAGTAGGAATTAATGGAGCAGCAGCAGAAACAACATTCTCTTAAGAGATATGTAAGCATTTATTGATCTATTTAAAACATTTATGTAGCTGCCTATATAATAACAATCCTCAATCAAATATAAAATACCTGTGTTGGTGCTGCTGAAGAAGGAAGCTGGGAGCAGGCTGGCACACCCTATGTTTTCTGCAGCACCCATGAGGCACAACTTGAAAAATGCAGTTAAGGATATAGATGCAAAGAGCGTGCACAAAAACAAAATGTGTCACATAACATCAGACTAAGAGGCACAGTAGATCAACCTCTGCAATAAAAACACTGATAAAATCTTTCAGTAGAAAATACTAACGTTCACTGCACTGGCTACCTGTGGTTCTCCGGATCCGCTTCAAGGTGCTGGTACTTACCTATAAAGCCCTACATGGCATCGG
>JANHFM010010892.1:0-13849 GCA_032468115.1 Grayia smithii | reverse complement strand
GAGCTTAAATGGACTCCAGAGGATGGTAGAGGACAGGAAGGCCTGGAGGAACATTGTCCATGGGGTCGTGATGGGTCGGACTTCACAACTAACAACAACAACAAGAAATTACATTTGAAAACACATCTTGTGGAAAAAAACACAGTGCAAGAGAAAGATATTAAGGTAAAGGTAAAGGTTCCTCTCGCACATATGTGCTAGTCATTCCAAACTCTAGGGGGCAGTGCTCATCTCCGTTTCAAAGCCAAAGAACCAGCGCTATCCAAAGATGTCTCTGTGGTCATGTGGCTGGCATGACTAAACGCCAAAGGTGCATGAAACACTGTTACCTTCCCACCAAAGGTGGTCTCTATTTTTCTACTTGCATTTCTTACATGCTTTCAAACTGCTAGGTTGACAGAAGCTGGGACAAGAACTGGAGCTCAACCTGTTATGCGGCACTAGGGATTCGAACCGCTGAACTGCCGACCTTTGGATTGACAAGCTCAGTGTCTTAGCCACTGAACTGGACACACTTAAATGCAATGTTTCATGCTGATTTCTTTAGTAGGAAAAATGGGATAAGTGGATAAATCACACATACGAATTAATATCTAAGATTGTGTTATGGTCTAACCAAGAGATAGCATGGATCACTAGTACACTGTATATATTTTAGTAAGAAGGTTATGGACACAGTACCCAGTATCTTTAGGAAGAGCTGGGGAAATTTCTGGAAAGCAGTCTTGACAATCCTGGACTAAATAAACTAATAGTCTGACCCATTTATAAGGAAACTTCTTCTGATTACTATCTTTTGTGGTGGTAGAACATTTTTTTAAAAAAAAGTTTAAAAAAAACAAACAAACATATCAAATCAATCAACAGTGTGGCATCTGGGTGTCATACATTCTAATACAAATAAAACTAGTAAAATTAATCATAATTATTAGATTCAATCAACATATACTTCTAATAATGATACACAATTATAAGAAGTTGCAATCTGCCATTATTCATTTATTCCATGTTTTCTCTTATTGTTACTTTTGTTTCATTAAATAAAATTGTATACACTAGCATTCCCCCTTCTCTTATTTTTATCACTTTTTCTAACTTTTAATCATATCACCTTTTACTAAAAATACATTTTCTTTCTATCCTACCTAACTTCTAGTCATGTCACCTAGCTAACAAAAAAGAAGAGAGAGAGAAAAGGAAAAGCAAAACAAAACAACAACAACAACAGAAAAGGAAAATCATCTATCCATCGTCTCTTTCCCGCTGCAATACTTTGCTATGCTTTTTGTTTTGTTTTTTAACTTGCCTCCCAAATTCCCCTCCTGGATCTCTATTTCTGTAAGAATTTGCTTCTTGGCTATTCAATCTAGGTATTTCAATCTAGGAACATCTGATGCTAAGAAGAATTCCACTCAAAAATCATGAGGAGTCATTGCCAATCAATGTCACTGATAGTGAGTAAGATGAATAATAAAATACTGGATCCAGACCAGAACATCCAGATGATGTTATATGAGGGAAAGAATTAAGGCTTCTCAATCTGTCACTATAGTTTTATTTTTAAAAAAATTCTTATAGAATGCCATTTTTATTTTTCACCAAACTCTTAGAAAGTGCCTCACCCTTCAGCCTCTCGAGCAAAATATTTTGTTATTCCACGCAGCACTTTCTGATTCTACAGTGTGATCTAGACCAAGGGAGCAATCTCATTTTCCTTCCTTCTGTTCTCCAGCTACCTGCTAGAACTCCAGGTTTTTTTTTTCCAGATTAAGTCAATTTATAGGCTACAAAGAAAACAGCAGCAACAATGAGAAAGAAACTTAGAGGCAATGGTACCACAAGGCACAAGATAGACGAGCTAATAATCTGTGTCCATTTCTCTCCTAAAAACCATCAGCATCAGTTATAGTGGCAGCTGTAATTGTGTTGTCTCCTGGCAAGGAAAAGAGTGATACCATCATTGTTCTAACAAGTCAAGAGGTACCATCCTTAGATGTGACACCATTCAATATGGAAAAGAGATGAAACTTCTCCTCCTAGAAATAATACTGTATGTGTAAGGTAGGGGGGGAAAACTTGTGCCAATGAATACATGTTGTAATTAGTTGTAACTAAATAATTAGCAACAGAAAACACCTTTAGGAAAGAAGTCAAAACTGTTCTTCCTATGCCTACCTAGGTAGATTGACCTCACTTAGCACCTATTATCAGGCATTTTCCAGGTGTCTTACTAAATTCTGTACTGCCAAGATATCCAGGACTTGACATAGCTATATTTTGTTCATTTTACTGCAGCAATGGCAATGCAATAGCAATTGCTTAGGTGATTAATTAACTTGTCAAATAATTAAGCAGACAGTGCTGTAATTGAGGTTTTGGTTTCATAATTGATTTATTACTTTTCTAGGTCTGAAATCCCTCCAACAATTTTGGTGGAGGAATTAAATACTACGTTATCTCAAATCTAAGTTCTAAGATCTTATCCATTTCCTAGACTTTTCTCTATTAGATCCTTCTTCTTTTCCCCCTTTCCTCCTTTCTTCTTTTCTTAGTAGGGTTTTGGAGAGAAGGTTTTCTATAAGGAAACAAAAATAACAATCTACCATTTCTTTGGCATCTAAGCAAAATGGTTTCGATAACCCAGTTAAAGATTTGGCTCTTAAACTCTCTGGGAAAGATATCCTTTTGTTAAATTAAACAGCAGTGAATCTGATAGATAATTGGTGCTTGCCTTAACTTTTATATATGTCAGCAATTAAGACTGAATTGAGATGCCCTCTTGATGATTCACAATTGTCAGTCATTCACTACTTTAGCATGCTCCTCAAAGGATATTTTCAATACAGGTATTCCAGTTATTAAATTCTTCCCTGTGCAATTAAAACTGGCACTGAATCTAATTAGCTTTCAGTGTTAATTGAAATATTACACAGAGATCCTTGACAATGAGGTTCACAAAACACAGTGAGACCTATTTCTCATATACAATAACAATAAGACTTAAGACTTATATACTGTCTCATAGTGCTTTACAGCATTCTCTAAGCAGTTTACAGAGTCAGCATATTTCCCCTGGCAACCTGAGTCCTCATTTACTGACCTTGGAAGGAAGGCTGAGTCAACCGTGAGCCGGTTTGAAATCAAACTCCTGGCAGTGGGCAGAGTCAGCCTGCAATATTGCATTCTAACGAAGGCACCACCAGGGCTCTTACATGTATGTGAGTAACAAAATTTAATCCCAATGGACTCTGGAAAGCAAACCAAAATGAAATGCACTGAAACAAAATATGTGAGATTAAATTTAATACCGTCAATTTCGTAGGAAGGCAGCCAATTTCATTTATTTGTGAAATGCAAGGAAGGCATCTTCAATAAAAAGTCCCAGAAAATGGTGGCAAGCATGGAGAAGGCCTATTGTCTTGTCCATGTCCCATGTAATTTACAAGAAAGGGTGGTAGATCTCAACAGCCCCTCTCTAGATATCCAGACACATATAGATAAAGGTAAAGGTTCCCCTCACACATATGTGCTAGTCATTCTCGACTCTAGGGGGCGGTGTTCATCACCATTTCAAATCCAAAGAGCCAGCGCTGTCTAAAGACATCTCTGTGGTCATGTGGCCGGCATGATTAAATGCCAAAGGTGCACAGAACACTGTAACCTTCCCACCGAAGGTAGTCCCTATTTTTCTATTTGCATTTTTTACGTGCTTTTGAACTGCTAAATTGGCAGAAGCTAGGACATGTAACAGGAGCTCACCCCATTATATGGCACTAGGGATTCAAATAGCTGAATTTGCTAAGCACATTGAGTTGTGCTTGAAATTGTAAGCTGCCCTGAGTCTCCAGAAAAGGGCGGAATATAAGTGGAAATTAAAAAGAAAAAACCTGCCAACCTTTCAACCAATCGACAAGCTCAGCGTCTTGACAGATTCAATTCCAGCAGATTGAGTTCCTGGTGTATTGCAGAACTGTTATGTGGGGATGTGAAATGAACAATCCCCAATTTGAATTGGGCCCAGGAACATGCTGCTGAGCAATGACAGAACATCATAATTGCTGTGTTTAGTGTAAAAGGGGTTGTATCATCAGCTGTCATATATTATACCAGCTGCAGGTCCTCGCTTATCTCCAAAGAAGGTCCCACACAGGAGAAAACTGTGCATTATTAAATCAGTTTCGCTCGATTAGACAAACTGGTTGGGCATGATAGAAATTATACTCCAGTGTTCTTAGTACGGGGGAAAATTTTTATACGAGCTTTCTCTTAAAAAAATGGTTACTTGCATAAAAGGCTGACAACAAGTGCAGCCCTGGAATATATATCAAAGTCACAAATAAAATAAAATAGCTGGCAACCTAAATCTGTTTTTAAAAGGTCAACCTCTAAAATAACTTCTGCTTCAATTTCACAGGCATTTCATATAAACGAAAAAGTCCAGTGTATCAAGATGGTAAATGTAGCTATCTAATACGTTGCTTTAAAAAGTTAACCTAAAAACTGTCAAATAAAACAAAGCAAAACCCACTTAAAAAGCCAATCTAAACTCCTAAAATTCCAGTTTCATGAAATCAGCAGGATAAAATTAGCAGCGCTAAGAACAAAAGCCAGACCAATCATTAAACAACACAGAGACGTACAGACACCTTAAAAAGAAACTAGCTTCATATGGCTTCAAATATAACGTAAAATGATATTTACATGCTATTCTTCAGCTACAGCAGCTCATGAACCCTGCTTTGAAGGCAGGCAGAGAAGTTGTAGAAAAGAACTTTTTTTCCCTTTCTTCTCTTGATCACTCATTCTTTACCGTGCAATGTTCTGCATGTCTTCTCAGACGACTCTCCCAACTTTGGCCCATGTCAATTGTCTCATGGGCCACAATCCCTGCACAACCTGATGTTCTAGAGCCAATATATCCCCCTGCTCCAAAAAAATCTTTGGTGTGGCTTTCAAAGACTTCAGAAAAGGATTTAAGCGTCATTCTATTCAAATGTAACCCTGGATGGCTGACAAGGATTTAATAATATAAAAGCTGTGGTGGCGCAGCAGTTAGAATGTGGTATTGCAGGCTAACTCTGCCGACTGCCAGGAGTTCGATCCTAACCAGCTCAAGGTTGACTCAGCCTTCCATCTATCCTATGGTCAAAAAAATGAGGATCCAGATTGTTTGGGGGCTATGTGCTAGCTCTATAAACTGCTTAGAGATCAGTGGTGGGTTGCTCCCAGTTTGGGCTGGTTTGCACGATCCGATAGCGGTGATGCTGTGACGTCACCAAACCGGTTCTCCGTGACTGGGAGCTGGGCCCATCCACGCGCTCGTACTTACCGTTCTCGGGGCTCCGCGTGCTCCATGCATGCGCAGAACACTTTTTTGGAGGGTTTTCCCCCAGAAAAGCTACTGTGCATGTGCAGAGCGCCTGTTTGGCCCATGCACGCGCAAAGCACGCATGCGCGCCAAATGTGCACTCCGCATCAGAACCGCATCAGAACCAGTAGTAAAGGTAAGTAGAACCCACCCCTGTTAGAGAGGGTTATAAAGCATGGTGAAGTGGTATATAAGTCTAAGTGTTATTGCTATACAATTATTTTTAATTGGTTTATGTCATTGTTGACTCCTGGCAACTTGCCTGAACAAGTCCCTGCAGTTTTCTTAGAAAGATGAAGGGAGGGAAATGGATGGATATGAAATATGAACATTTCAGAACTGGTTTGCCATTGCTTCCTTCCTAGGGTTGAGGAGAGAATGACTGGCCCAAGGTTACCCAGTTGGCTTTGTGCCTAAGATGAGACTAGAATTCATGATCTCCCAGTTTCTAGCCTGATGCTTTAATTTATTTATTTTATTTATGTGATTTATATGCCGCCCTTCTCCCAAAGGACTCAGGGCGGCTACATCATACTGACTATCAACAACATAAATACAATTTATGGAAAAGACAGTCAAGTGACTGCAAAGTGACTCGCCAAAACCCCATATAACATCAGCAAATGCTCAATCATCCACCTGGCCTGCTTAAAAAACAGGTTTTTAAGGGTTTCTGAAAGGTGAGCAGAATCAGGACCTTCAAATCTCAGGTGGGGTGGTGTTCCATAAGGAAACCACAGAGTTTACTATTGCCATTGTTCTGTGTTTTATTATTTTTCTAGTCCCGAGATTTCCTGGTGATCTCCCATGAACTGCTGTCTGGCTCTCTTGGCTTTTTGAGATCACCCATTCAGTTAAAAAAAACCTCTTTTTTCCCCCAAAATCAGGCTTGGTTTCTGGTGACCTCATGTGCAGTTTTCTTGACATCAGTATATAATGCTTTGTATTGCATTGCCATCTATCAGGATGCTATTTTGATTTTTTTTTTTTAACTTCACAATCTAAGTTAAATTCCTTTATTTTGGTAATTGGTCAGCTGTATATAAAGCTTGGGAAGAAGATAAAAGATAAAATAAGATTTAAAAGGCCCTAGAATGAAACAAAATATCAATCGAATACAGCCAGCACAGGGAAAGACTTCTTAGGAAAAACAGTTTGAATACAGGGACTTAATGCAAAGGTTTCAGTGAAAAGATGTTTCTAAAAAAGGACTAAAATCATATAAATTGGAAAGCCAAGAGTTATTGCTGTTACAAAATAATAATGAGGAGGAGGAGGAGGAGAAGAAGAAGGAGGAGAAGATCTGTTCACAATAATGAGTCTCAGCAACATGCCATCCAGGATTTGGGGTTTTGGTACCCAGTGTGCAGATAACCCCTGAGAACTGCATGGCCAGTTTATGCCATAATCTTCCAATGTCAGTTCAGATCTTGATACTTTATAATCTTCAATTGTTTGTCTTCTGTCTATTCTACTAGTTTTGCCACCTCAATTATCCACACTTTCTTCTTTTCAGCCACAGTTAAATCTGTGTGTGATGAGTCAAGACCTTACTGGTCTGTGTTCAGAAATTCCTCAGTATTTTAATATTTATTAAATTGAATATCAATTTAATATTAAATATTATATTAATTTAATATTTAATATTTGGACTTGCTCAGGTTAAAATATTTCAACTATAAGTTCCCTCCAATTTTTCATTACAGGTATATTACAATTTTTTACAGATGTTCCAATGAATCATTTTGACAACTGAGTTATGTTGTTATTTACAATCAGTTTGTGATTTTCTTGCATGAGTTGAGTGCATGATCTACTATTTCTTCTGCTTCTTTGCACACACTGCATTTTGAATCATTTAATTATAGTTTTTTCAATTCTTGTCTTAATTGCATTAGTCTGAATAGTTTACTCTTGTGCAGCCAAAATCCAGCCTTCAGTTTCTTTTTTTAATGTTCCAGTTGTAAGCTGTTGCCAGGTTTTATCTATGGCTGCCTACTCTAGTTAGTTCTGCATGGCTTTCACAATTCAAATGCTCCATTAAAGCAATTAAAAAATAAAATAAAACAGAGAACCAATAGACCTGGATTTCTTGAGGTCACACATGCAAGAATTAAACCTGACATAGCTTCCAAGCATAAACAAGCTCACTGGACAATTATGGCTTGTCTCTTTCCCTTTCCCACATTCTAACACACTGGAGATCATGCCTATTATTATTAAGTGTTATACCTTATGATTCGTGATGAATGTATCTTTTCTTTTATGTACACCAAGAGAGTATGCACTAAGACAAATTCCTTGTGTGTCCAATCACACTTGGCCAATAAAGAATTCTATTCTATTCTAAAAATGACTGCACCCCAAAATGATGCTCTTACTGAAATGTACTTTGGAAAGCCCTTTCACTTTATGTACAAGTGGGGGAATCTAGAGCATCTATAGTGACCTCAGTAGGGTCAAATGGAGAGAAGAAATTCATGAGATATCTTGGCTCTGCATGGTGAAACCATAACCACCTGGGCTTTGAACAGGGGCTGAAAAAACAATCAGGAGCTACTAGTTACTTAGAAAGAAAAGAAATGGGTTCTCAACATCTAGAACACAGCAACAGCAACATGTTCTGAACTACAAATTCTGAAGCAATCCACATATAATAAATAGCCTAAGACTGATTAGACTAGGGTAACTGAGGTGCATCAGCTCAAAGTGGTGGAAAAAACTCTGGGGTATGAGCCAAGAGAATGCCCAAATATATATATATATATTTAATGAAGAATTTATCCAACTCAGGAGTTGTACTGAATTCTATAAAAACTTCTATCAAAAAAGTTGAATGAATTCCATTTGAGTGCTATACTTACCATTTTCAACCCTTAAATTATTCTGCATTGTTTCCTTTTAAAACTCATTTAACATTTCGTTTTGTAAAATCAACCAAGTATTATTTAACTAAAAACATCAACTAGAATGTTTATCAAATAAAACCTTAACCACAAGATTATAATTTCTGTGATCAAAAGATATGAGTGACTCCAGGACAAGAATACCTTGCGATTTGTGAAGCATGGGTTATCATACATCTCTACGGTAAGAGAATCCTTTCCCAAACCACGGAGGTCAACAATTCCATATTTACATCCTCCTCGTTCTGCATCATTCACAGTGATTATTCTCTCTGAGGCAGTGTCTGCCTGGAAAAGATGTGAATTATTCTACAATTTGTATTCCAGAGTTTTTCTCGGAAGGCACACCCACTGATATTCAATGATGGAGAATTGTATTCCTTTTAAATAGTTAATGTACCCAAATGTCATAGTTTAGCACATGTCAAATTTTTCTCCCATCTCAGAGTCCCATTCTAGTTAGCTGTTACATTCTTCCTAATGTTTCTTAAAATAATTTGTAAAAATACTTAAGAGGGTATCTGCAAGAAAAAAAATCCTTAACATAAAATCATGTTACAACCTTAATGTAAATATTGTTTATTGGGCTTGTAGGCTGCTCTGCTCAACTGACTCTAAGCAGAATACTATTTCATAAATTTGTAATCTGAGTTAAAATAAATACATAATAAAAAATTAAAATCAACAAATCTGCCAACATACCACAATTAGTTTAAAATAGTTGCTTCCAGAAACTGAAGAATTGAAGTTCTCAATTTGTAATTTCCTTCTCTGCATGCAATTCACCTTTAATTCATGAATCAGCCTATGTAAGAAGGCAAAAAAGGGAAAAATTAAGTGCAAAATTGAAATTGAATGTCAATTGACACTATTACTTAGCTAAAACTATTCAATTGCTCAAAAATCTCCAACCCTATTTATTCCTTGGTAAATTTTAACCAGACTATTTGATTAAAGTTAATTTTTATATGAGTATGCATGTATATGGGATATGTTTTAAAATAACATTAATTGATCAAAGGTAAAGAAAAACCTGATAATTACAAAGATAAATATCTATAGGTTTACTCTTTCTGTAATACAGATTCAAATACCCTAAAACAGAATGTATCCATTCGGGGAAGAGCCTGGTAGACCCGACTGCATAAAACATTTTATGCGTGTGTGTACATGTGGCCCCGATTCATCCTGACTTCAGGAAGCAAGTTAAAGGGTACTGATAAAGTGTGCTTTTGACTTGCACTTTTGTTTGGATGACCTTCTTAGGAGTATTACTATTTCAATTGATTTTTTAAAAATGTATTATATTCAAAATATTGTATGGTGCTGAGAGTCTATATAGATTGGGCAATTTAATAAAACTGTCAAATAGGTAAATCAGGATAAACCCATAAAAATACTATGTCTCCAGTAAACAGGCACCCTGGTATTAGGTTTTTAGTTTAGCAAACATTCTCTTTTCTGCAGGACTAGTAAGGTCAACACTTTACTGTAAAAGCTCTGCGACATAAACACATTTTAAAATATCTTACCTGGAATAAGTGATAGAACTATAGAAACCTAATTGCTTCTTGCGTAAGATAATTGAAGAGTTTAGTCCAGATCTGGGTGTTTTCTATTGAAAACAATAAAAAAACAAAATCACATTTCTTGTTCTTCAGATTAAATTATGTGTGGCTACCATTTTAATATTCAAAAACTGAATGGATTTCATACAATGGTAGACCCCCTTACTATGGTCAAACCAATGATTTAGGATTAATAACTGTTATTAGCACAAAGATTTATAATGAAATTCAGATGAAAATAAAGACAAGGCCACAATGTATCACAAAACTAATATTAATGAGATGGAAGGGTTTAAAAGCAGGTACTAAATGTTAGCACTGTGTGACTGTAATTCAACCTTACCTTTATTATTTTCTCATCCTCTTTTAAAAGTTTTAACCTTTGCCTTTCCATCTCTTTCTGATGAATACTCTCCTTGGTGAGAGGATTGCAGTTGTTATGCCCAGGAAGTAAGCGAAAATAGCGATTCTTTTCAGGATCATAATAAAATCCTGGTAATTCTTAAAAAAGAGAATGACAGATTCTATTATTAGAAAGCTCTTTCAACTTCTTCATAACTTACACAGTATTCCGGTTTTAGGATCTGGAATAAGAAACTTCATACTTCCAGTTCAATCCAAAGAAGTTGCTCTTGTTTGTTATACTACAAATAAGCATGGCTACTAAAATAATAATAAAAATCCAGTCTGAACATCTGGCTCATTGCGTGACAAACCATAAAAAAGGATATGAATCATCTATACTAGCAAGAATAAAACAACTCAAAATAAAATTCAGCAAGTTAAACAGCAATGGTTATTCTAAAACTTTTAAAAATAATAAATTTTATGTAAAAGTTAGCTAACACACTGTCCTCACCAAAAAGCAACTATTCCGTGCTTATACGGTGTATTTTTCTCAAAATATTAATAAGCACTGGAAGTAACCAGTTATGGTAGTTATGTCAGTCACACACATTTGCTGCAATTAGCAAAATATTTGCATCAGAGCTATTTCATAAAATTGTCTAACAATTGCAGTCTGAGAGAAGAGGAAAGAACATAAACTGTAAATTATGTGAAAAACTGTCTTCCTATTTTAACACTTGGAAAAAAGGAAATTGTTACTAAAAATTATCCATATAATTTGTCATTTTGAGAATTAATTTATTTTTTAACCATGAAGGAAAGTTGTGTTTTGAAAAGTTTAATGACTTTTTTTTGGCTCAAACCTATGGAAGTAATAGGAACCTACCTGTAACTGAAGAATTTTGGCATGAATGGGAAGATGCAGATGGTGATTCAGCTTGGCTTCTACCCGAGTTCTGCAAGCTTTGCAATTCTCTTTGTTCAGGCCTATGAATATGTGAATAAGAAAGAATTAAGAAGATAGTAGATAAGGTAAATAATGAAGCAACTATCAAATACAGAAATACTTAAAGGGCTAAAAGTTTACAAAAAGGAGAAAATGATGTCAAAAATTCCCATTACTGTACAGTATATAGCACGATATCTCATCTGAACTCTGTCTTTAAATGTTTCTCAGGTCTTTCATTAATTTACTGAAGCAACTGACAAGGCATGGAGGGTACTGAGAAATGGCCTCAATTAGACTAGGGCCACCTATGCCATGCGTGCCAGAAGTGGCATGCAGAGCCATCTCTCCGGGCATACGAGCCATTGCCCTTTGCTCTTCCGGATTGCGGCATGCTGGCCAGCTGTTCTTTGTGCATGCAGGAGTGCCAGACACTGGAAAAGGAGCTGCCCGGTGCACATGCGCAGCAGTACCCATACAGTATAATCAAGATGAGGTTTTTTTCTTTTCATCAACTTCTGGCACACAACTTTTAAATAATCTACTCTTTTTGAAATAATTTTTTAAAAATCAAAAGTAATTACTTGCCTTTCGGTAGAATGTCGATGGTGGAATACTGTGTAAGGCTGGCCATTACACATCCGTCTATGATTATGCTGTACATGATTTCTTCTACCTCGCCATCTATTTCTCTTCATCTCTGCAATGAATAAAGGTACTTTAAAATATAACTTAAGCTTTTTGAGTAATGTTGACAGCTTTGGAATTCAATAATCTACCAGAAAAATAAATAAGCATGTGCAGTTAAATATTTAAGAAAATAACTGGTGGCCACCATCCTGATCTGCAAATCTAACATGGACAGGATAAATTATTCCATTCTGCATACAAGAGTCTTAATTAGACACAAACTGTCCACCAGTTGGTAAATAAGTTCATCAAATCGATCCTTTCTTTGTACAAGTTTAATCCAAGTCTGCACCATATTCAAGAATTGTATACAAAAATCCATTTTAGGAACATTTCATTTTCAATAAATTTATTATAGGAAAAAGTACAGGAAGAAAAGTCAAACTTGTCACAAAATGGACACAGATACACCTTTTTTTTCTATGACAGTAAATAGATTGTTTTTTACTTCTCAGTTTAGCCTACAATTTGATATGACCCTATTGTCACCATCCAAGAACTACTGTAACTACTAGGATTGACTGTTTTGAGCCCAGGTAAACTCAACATAGGAACTACAAGTTACTGAAAGATAGTGATCTTTTTTGAATTTGTTAAATTTGAACTTCTGCAAATGCTAGCTTTAGGGGATGATCAAGCTCGGGTAAAACATTAAGATACTGTTGCATAACAGTTTTTATCTACAGTGATTAGGCTATTCTCTTCACATCACTACTCTGCCCCAGTCGCCTGTTGCCTCCAAGGATTTCTCCCTGTCTTCATTTTATTCTCACAACAATCTGCTTAGTTAGCTCACGCAGAAAAGGATTACCATACAATTATCCATGGACTTTAGGGCTTAAAGGTTTTTTGTTTCTGAGTTTCCTACACATCTCCCACACATTTCTTATCCCAAAGCGCTTCAAAGTTCAAGGAAGATGGTTAACAGAAAACATAATCAAAGACGCTCACATAACAAGCTCAATGCTTGGTAATCCTGCAGACATATCCATCTATTTCTTTCGGGAAAACATTAAGTATTAAACATTTGAAATTGTGGTCTCCTTGGTGCTCCTCTGAGCTTGGTTGATTTCTTCCAGACTTTTCATTAAGAGCACCAAAGATAACTTGGTCATTTTTTTTACTGAGACTACACCGACCTCCATGAAAAATGAAATTCTGTCGCCTGCTCTCGAGAGAAAGTGTATACCTACCCAAACACATACATCACACACACACACACACACACACACACACCGCACAGTTCAACCCTGAGCGGCAAATCTTCTCTCCTATCGGTAGTTTGCTGTTGTCTTCTGCCAGGATTTTTTTTTTTTTAAAAAACAAAACTTTTTTTGTTGGATTTGGGCAGCCCTTCCATCCAAGCCCGACCCTGCTTAGTTTCCCGAAACCAGCTAAGATCAACGAGGTGACTCCCACAACCATGCAATTTATGCAGATCGCCTTTTAGGCAGACCCGTCTGCTCGGCGCAGGAATCCAATGCAAAGCCTCCCAAGGGAAACGGGGGCTGCCCCCTGCTTCAGCCTAGCCACCTCCGAAGAGCCCCCCCTCCCCCCCGAACCCGAACCCCCATCCGGTCCCTGGGGGTAACCGCCACCGTCTGAAATGCCTGCCCCTCGCTGTTTAATCGCTCTCCATCAATCTAAACTGCCGCCAAAAGGGCACGAGGGCGAGGAAGGCGGTTTAGGCCCCCGCCCTGCCTCTTTCTCCCATCGTGGAAGCAGCCGCCCTCACCTTCGCCTCGAATTACTTGCCTAACCCGCCGCCGAAGACTTCGTTTTTGTCCTCGGACGCTTCAACCCACCTCTCAGCCCCCTGGGGATTTTAAGTGGCCAACAGCGGGCGCCCTATCCCGTTGCGCGTTCTTGCCACAACGCGGAAACAGAAGCTTCCGATGTCACGTGGCCTCGTTCCCTCGCCCGTAAAAGAATCGGGGGGAGGGGGGGAAGGAGGTCACGCGGTTGTCCGGCTTTGGAAAGGAGGCGGGGCTTATTAAACACATGCAGAAGTAGGCGGGGCGCT
>JANHFM010010887.1:197803-210458 GCA_032468115.1 Grayia smithii | reverse complement strand
AAGCACATTGATTTGTGCTTAAGAAATTGTAAGCTGCCCTGAGTCTCCAGAGAAGGGTGGGATATAAGTTGAAATAATAATAATAATAATAATAATAATAATAATAATAATAATAATAATAATGTTATGGGGTTTTTTTGTTTGTATTTTTTCCCATTCCATATAAATTTACTGAAAGTTTTTTGCCATGTTTGTACAGCTTTCTTTGAAATTCCAACTGATGTCATTTGAAATAGGTAGATATTGAGTAGCACATTCATTATGATGATTGCAATTGATCCTAAATAAGATAGCTTTAGATAGATTTGTCAAGGTCTTTTTTTTAATGTCTTGCTATGTTTAACATATTTAGTTATATTGACTGTTTTCTGTCAAGTGCAAACCAAAAGTACTTCACTGAGTTGGCTACCTGAAAGCCAAATTAATTTCTCCCTCCATTAAAATAATCTTATTATTATTCTTTGGTTTTTGAATGATTTTATATTCTCCAAAATTACCTAAGTCATCAGATATGGGTAGCCAAATATTATTCTACTGGGATTTAAAACTGTCATCAAATGTTAGATGATCATATTCAGGACCTAGATAGCTCTTAACAATTAGATAGTCCTAATTTAGTGATTTCCTTGTTTAGTGACCATTTGCAGTTACTGTGATGTAACTGGAACTGGAAAAGGAACTCTGACCAATCCTCACATTTATAATATTTGCAGGTCTATAAAAAAAGAAAAATTGGACTAAAATCATAAGCATAGTTGCTGTTTCACTTCACTTAACAGCTATGAAGCTGCTCCCAATTGTTGTTGTTAAATGAGGAATATGGGTATATGTAATCTAAAGTGAAAAGGACTGTGAGTTTTATTTCTGGAAGTAACTTTGCACCCCATAAAAAATTTCTGGCTATCTATATCTGATGATTTCCTATAAGGATGATAAATCCAATATGTGATATTTCTTGGTGCTCAATAATCTCAAAGGTTTGAAAACATTTTCTTTACCACCCATTGGAACAAGTTCCCAAAATTATTTATTATATTGTACTGAAAAGGTACAATACTTTCAGAATAGCAATACCATATTAAACATGGATTTTGTTTCTCCCACTTATATTTGCATTGCAATTAAGTGATTCCATGGGCAATTAGAAACAAATTCTTTTATTGCAGCTCCGAGTAATTAGTGTCAGATAACAGAATTTAACCTAATATTATTTGATCATCTCTATAGACTCAAACTGAGTTTTGGACCAAATATTTATGTGCTGCATTTGATTTCTATAGTATTTGACACAGCACTGGCTATAAAGTAGAACCACAGGCATAGCAGAACTTGGTGGCATACGTTATTTTGTAAAACTACAGCTGTCTCCTTATGAATTATTGTGTAAAAGGACAAAGATAATCAAACTTCTGGATCACTCCTAGAATCTCTCCTCCAGCCTCATGTAGCTCCATTCTGTCCATTGGTTACCATACATCTGGCAAAAGGAAGGGATGTCCTCCTGTCCTCCATCTGTCAGGCATAGTCTTAAACACTGACAGGATTTTTGAGTGTCTTGGGTTTGTTTGGACTGTTTTCACAACAGTAGTCATTCAAACTTTTGTGTGTCGTGACCTTGTCAATTGACTACTTCTATTTCTTCCTCGTTCATCAACAGAGTCAGCAGCCTAGATAGATATTATTTGTTTTCTGATTTCATCAATTGTTCTCAAACCACCAGCTTCAAAATTATGATCCCTTCAAATTATGATCCCTATTATCCTCTAGATCACAGGACTCATCGTTAAGTTCCTACGGTGAAATTTGAAAAGCAAATCTTCATCAGTTCATCAGTCCTTCATCAAAGAATGAATATGATAGCAGTGTTCTAGGACTGTCACAAAGAAGACATTATTCTGTTATTCTGTGTTCAGTTCTATATTACTGCTATAACAAATAAAACATTTGTTGGAAAAATATTGCGATTGAAAAACCAGTCTTTCTGATGCTGGAAAAAATAGTTTTAAATACATAATACACAACTTAATAAAGATCTGCATTTTTTGCAGTTTTTCCACTATAATTTTGTCATGGATACCAAGAAACATAAACTTCACTTGTTCTCCTATCCATGTCATCATTTGTCTGTTCAGATACCTGGTAACTCAACCCTGTCCAGTACTCTGAGATAGGAGGCCTTAATGTATAGATTTTGACATATGAAAGATTGAGTCCTACAAGCTCAAAGTGAAGAAGAACCCATAAAGATTGTCTTGCCATACATACAGTATGCACTGAAATCAGTAGTGGGTTTAACTTACCTTCGCTACCGGTTCGAAACTGTGTGTGCGCACATGCTCATTTTGCTCACGCATGGTGCTTCTGCGCATGCGCAGAACCTTTTGCGCATATGCAGAGCATCTGTGATGATGTCCAGGTGGGTGGGCAGAGCTTCCTGCCGCTGCCGCTACCAGTTCCCCTGAACCGGGGCGAACTGGTAGAAACCCACCACTAACTGAAATCAACAATGGCATGGAAGACATTATGCAATTATTTCTGAAAACTTGCTAAAAGAAAAAGGGTTTCCTGATTTTCCCAAATACTGGGGAAATGAGGATCATACAGTATGTATCTCCTTGATAATTGCATTAAGGCTTAGCATGTTGTACTATCCTATTAATTCATCTATGTCCTCTGTAGGTTCTGATTTTGGTTAGAGAATATTCTGAATGATGGACTATTAATTGAGGCCTAATTATATGAATAACAATGTAAATCTAGTAATGAAGGAAAACATTTGGATTTATTGGACCGTAAGTATATAGACAATTGTTGTACACTCTGGCAACACTAAGTTAGAGCATTTGCTAGAGTGTTTCAAATCAAGGAGATCATTTTTCTCATTCAAAAGATCAGTCATTTTCACAACATAATAAATGATTCTCCCATACTATCTTATTAACGGTGTTGTGCATTATTCAACAGCCTTGCTTGTTAAAACATTTTTCCCTGATCAGAAACATTACATTTTAGAAAAGCAACTTCCACTTTAAATATTTAATACTTCAGCATGTCCAGATCTTCAAAAGTAACAAGCAATTTTAGCAAAGGAGTGCACTTTCTGTAACATTAAAAGCATTTCTGGCATTTTTGTGTTAGCTGATGTTTAATGACTGTATTTTTCTAGCATTAACAATGAATTAATATCTGCCTGCCTAAGTAGTCTACTGTACATTGAATGAATACATGCTGTTGAGTTACCCATATTTGCAGATGGGATTGAGATCAGTGAATAATTTGTGCTTCATTTTTGTAGGAGAAAAAAATGAAAAGGCTTTCAAATGCAATTTGTTACCGAATTGGTTGCACTACTAGTTCAGCTTGGAGAATGTTTGTGACCTCTGAATTTTATCAATTTTATCTTCTATAACAAGTATCAAATTCACCCTCCATGTTTTAGGAAATAAGATGGAGCTGAACTAGCGCAAATATCTCAGCACCCTATAGTTGCAATAAAAGATATACCTTGTGACAGGTAATTTTTGTAACCTTTAGTAATGCTACTAAAGGTTACTATGGTATTATCGTTCTTATTTCTGCATGGAAATTATTGCTGGAAAATACATGTATCCACTTTGCATTTTGTATTAAAGTGCACTGGCCTAATTCATACTTCTAGAAACATAACTAGAGTTAAAAGGCAATTATCCTTTAGCATTTGTACTTTCCTGGATTGTTCAAATTCTTTCTTCTTTTAAACAAAATAACACAGAGAGAAATGTGTTCATTGGCAGCAAAGGGAAAAAAAGGAATTAATTGCTTAAAAGGCAGTATATGAAAGGAATGTATGAAAAATTACATACATTAAGAAAAGTGAATGAAACACATGGTTAAGAAAGTATATAATTTCATATACTTTTCAATTTTATTTAAATGCTTTCCATAATGATTCTTAGGTGAAACGAACTATGTTAATAACCAGGAAAATCTGACAAATTTCACAAATCCTAACACAACTCTTCCTCTACATAAGAGACAATTTTCAAAGATAGCGGATGTGTAAAATTACATCAGGTTACCCAGTTACTCATTCAAAGAAAAAGAATCCTGAGAAAAAAATATTTCGGTATGAAAGACTGAGTTAACTAAGGAGAAATCAGCCTTATGGGTGTGCAGCCTTCTTGGAACTGTTGAAAGGATTGTGTTGTAGACTGGAGATAGATGATGTGGTACAGTGGTGGGTTGCTCCCGGTTCGGTCCGGTTCGTGCGATCCAGTAGCGGTGACATTATTCGTTATGATGTCACTGATCTGGTTTTCTGCAGCCTGGACCCGGGCCCACCCGCACACCCGAACTTATGTTTTTTGGGTAAAACATAAATCGCGCGTGCGCGCGTGTAGGAAGAGAACCGGTAGTAAAGGTAAGTAGAACCCACCCCTGATGTGGTATCCCTCCCCCTCTGTTGAGAGAGGGCTGTTCAGTTTTGACATAGATGGCCTCTTTGATCCCTCTTTCAAACCAACAGTCCTCTCTGTCCAAAATGTAGACTTTGCTGCAGGGTGCAGGGTGGTATTCACTTACCTTCGCTACTGGTTTGCAAATGTGAACGCGCGCAACTGCGCTTTGCTCACACGCATCACCTCCGTGCATGACAGAGCCTTCAGCGCATGCACAGAGCATAAAAAATGGTATGTGATGACGTTCGAGCGGGTTAGCGGAACCTACTGCAGCCACTGCTACCGGTTCACGTGAACCAGATAGAATTGGCTGAATAGAACCATTGCTTTGCTGTCTTCAAAACAGTGGCCTTTGTCTTTTAAATGCAGGTGGGCTGCTGAATCTAGTCCTAGAGAACAAACCCATCAAGACCAGATTCAGCAGTCCATCTTGGGCTGATTTCATTCAATTTGGGCTGCTTTTATTCCATGAATTTTGAAGCTTTTTGATGCACGTTGAATCAAGATCCTGCATAGGTCACTTGGCTTGAATCAAGATCCTGTATAGGTCAACAGATTTTGTGTGTTTGTAAAAGTGTACTCTTATATGAATCAGTTGTAGTTCTTTTCCAAATCCTGTATCCTCTTATGATCTTATACAACCTGAAACATTAATTCTGTTGAAAGTATTGTAAAATTTCTCAAAGGGCTACTTAAAACACACTTCCCATCTTGGACTATAGGTATGTATACTGTATATTAGCCAGTTTGCTAATGTATAACAATAATGGCACAGCCAGTTTAGAGTAGGGGTGTCAAACTCAAGGCTCACGGGCCAGATGTGGCCCGCAATGTGGTTGGATCTGGCCTGTGGGGCTGTTCTGGAAAATGTCCTGTGTTGTTTCGGTCCACTCTACCCAATACGAAGATGAAACAGTGGGCCAGCATGGCTTCGGCCTGGTCTACCCAATGTGGAGAGGAAACATGCCAGCAGTTTGGGGAATTGCTTCAAGCTGGCTATGCCCACCCAGTCAGCCACACCCAGTGAATGGTGTCAAGCTGGCTACACCCACCCAGTTGGCCTGCCTGGCCCCTCTGAGGTCAACCACAGCTTGATGAGGCCATCAATGAAATTGAGTTTGACACCCCTGGTGTATAGGTTTAGGCATCAGACTAGAAACTGGGTGATTGACTTCTAGTCCTGCCTTAAAGCACAAAGCCAGCTGGGTGACCTTGAGTCACTCACTTTCTCTCAGTCTTAGGAAGTATACAAAGGAAAACTACTTTTGAAAAAGCTTGCCAAGAAAACTGCAGGTACTTATCCAGGTAATCTCATAGACTCAGACACAATTGAAGACAAGGGGAAAACCCCCCCAAAAAATAATGGCAATAAGAGATATGCCTTGTGACAGTAAAACCAAATGATTAAAAATATCCCTGCAATTAAATGCTTTATCCAGAGGTGGGTTCTACTTACCTTTACTACTGGTTCTCTTCCTGCATGCGCTTTGCATGTGATTGGCGTGCACACGCACACTTTGTGTGTGCACATGCCGAACATGCGCTCTGCGCATGTGCACTAAGTTTTTTCCGGAAAAAAATCTCAAAAAAAGAGCTCTGTGCATGTGCAAAGCGCTTGTTTTGAGGTTTTTTCCAGAAAAATTGTAAGTACGGGCACGCGGGTGGGCCCGGCTCCCGGCCGCGAAGAACCAGTTCAGTGACATCACAACATCACCGCTACTGGATCGTGCCAACTGGGAGCAACCCACCACTGTCTTTATCACACAAAGCTACAGAATTCTCAAATCCCAAAGAAACAGATCTATTTACTAAAACATATGCAAGAGATGGACATCAACAAGTGAAGCAACCACTCCCACTGATATCTGCTCAGTATGAACCACTACATTCAAGAGGAAATTTCTGAATACTGTTGTGTACTCCTAGACAGAAGTCCTACTGTTGGACACAAGGAGTTGGTAAGTTGGTGCCTTCCAGAAATTTTGGACTGTAGTATCCATAAGTCTTTATTATTGGCCATGCTGGTGATGACTGGTATGATTTGGAATACAAAACTTCGAAAGGACATCTCATTGCTAATCCTCATTAAAAGCACATTTCCTATAGAACTTGTATAGTTTACAGAGATGCCTGAATCTAAGATGTTTTGAATCTATTCAATCAGAAGTCAGGTAAACTGGTAAATTTGGTTAAATTATTCTAGACTCAGTTACATTTTGACATTACTTATAAGGAACAATGTTGTGTTTTAGTATTGACTTTTATAGACCTATACAGGTTAGAACCAGTATTTTTCTCCTTACCAACCTAGTTGGTTGTCAGTTGACTGAGAATCTCTACAAACTTTTAACCTAGTTGGTTGTTAAATTGGGCAGGAAACCCTTTTGAAGAACCCCATTTTTCTATCTCACTATAGAGATGTTTTCTTTTCCATGCATGCTCCCAGACTGGCATTGTCTAAGCATTAAGAAAACAGGTTAAAAAAAATCTATTTCCCAAAGGCTTTTAATAACTTCAAAGCTTATTTTCTTGTTAATTATCGTTGTTGTTGTTCAATTTCTTGTTTAGCTGGCTAGAATAAAAGTCAGGCTAGGAATCAAATAATCAAACAATAAAATATACCATAGATTGGTAATTTAAAAATAACTGCACGGAACAGCAATAAATTTGGGGGAAATGATTCACTTTTAAAATCTAGGACTAAAGGTAAACGGTGAGGTCGCCCTGGAAAAGATCTTCCATGAAAAGTTTTCCTTTGACCAAAACTTTTGGCAGTCCACAGCATGTGAATTATGGGCATCACATACCTACTGAAGGGTCACCTTCCAAGATGGGAGGGAAGAAACAGGCTTCTAATGCAAAAATATTGTACTGCAGCAATATTGACTATAAACTAATTATACGTCTAGTAAGGCAGTCAACTCCCTTTAAAACCTTCCCCAAATATATTTCAGAAATATGGTAAATAGTTGGTCATATATATGAGAAACATTTGCATTAACTGTTTGAAAATGGCAAGGTGTTTATTCCACAAGTCATTATAATTGATAGCCTAGGTCTGAGTCATGCTGAGTTGCTTTTGGAGCTGAGACACCCAAAAAAAAACCAACCACACTCAAAAAGTGCAATTCAGCAAACATTCCCTAAGCACCCACAAGGTGATTTGAACCACAATCCATAAAAGTTAATTTGAGGAATTTTAATTGTTTTGTCTTTTTTTTTTTTTTGCAATTTTGGAACAATGAGTGAAAAGTCAGCGTGTCTTACTGAAATTAAAATGTATTATCCATTCTGTCTGGATGAAGTTATTGATGATGTGCCACGATTGGGTTGGTCAATGCCTTCGGTTTTGCAAACTGGCTGCATTCCATGTCTAGGATTTTAAGAAGCCCCTTCAATTCCCCCCTATTTAACCACTAGGGCATCTAAGAAAGTTCAGAAACTGCAGGCATGTGATAAACTACTCCAAAAGGCACTCAAGGACACTTTATTATAAAGTAGCTACAGCTCCATCTTGCAAGTTGCATGATTTATCGTTTGAAGTTGCCATTGAACACATGATTGAGGATTAGGCTGTGAATTATTTTCTTACACCAAAAGAGAACTCATTTTAACCAAGGATGCTAAGATTGGAACAATTCATTCTGCCCAAGCCGAAAGCAGACGGACTTAGGCAAAAGTTGGTGAACGGTCCTTTATCATATCTTACTGATATTTTTTACATATTTGGAGATCGGCAAATTTGACTGTATTCATCAGTATGATTTTTATATTTAGTAGGCTGTGAAGAATCATGCAAGCAAAAGCACTGTAGCCAAAAGGAAGCAGTTTTTGTTTCTGATTTTTTTTAAACAAAAAAAAAAAAAGCTTTCCATTTTGTCGCAATGCACATCTGAGAATGATGATTACTGCATTTATTTCTATAATTCAGAAACCCATTAAAATCTGGATGGGAAGGCAATATTGTGAGGTGGAGAGCAAAAAGTTGTTCAGAGATCAAGGTTACTATAAGATTCCTATTGAGCATTTTAACTGGAGCTCCTCTAACAATCAATGTCTCTTCCAGCTCTGTATTTTTGAAGTAACCCAAACCCAAACACATGAACACATATACCCTGGCTAGGTGGCTCAGTGGCTAAGATGCTGAGCTTGTCAATCAGAAAGGTCAGTGGTTTGAATCCCTCATATAGGTCTCCTGCATGAGCAGGGGGTTGGACTAGATGACCTCCAGGATCCCTTCTAACTCTGTTACTGTTAAACATGGAAACAAACCTTGGAGAAGAGGAAGCATATGCAGTGGATATTTCTTTCAATGTGCACAACATCAACTATGGAAACTAACATAAACTAGGCAGCTACATAAATGTTTTAAATAAGTAAAATAAACTATTGCCATCAGGAAGTTTTAACTAGTAATCCTGGGATTAGATCGTGAAAATACATGCTGGAATCTCCTTTTTGGCAGCACTTACTTTCCATTCAGGGATCCTGGGATTTGTTGAAAAAGATCAAGAGATAACTTAGGATGTTATCCTTGGGTGAGGGAAGAAACTCAGCATTTTGTGACTCTATGAAAATGCAAATCTAGAATAAAATGTAGAAGGCTAGAATATTCCAGTGTTTGTTGTTGTAATTTCCACATACTCAAAGAGTTCTACTTGTTCTGTGATGACACTATGGTGTGTAGTCCTAGAGTAAGGTCTGTAATTTGAACCACAGCAAACAAACTCAAGAATTAAAAAGATGGACTAATGCTTTGGGAAATCTTTTCTTAACACCTTTGCAGGCAAAGAGTTAGTGACTGTCTAAAGAAGCAATTTAAATTCAGCAACAACAAAGGAACCCTGGCAACAGCTGTACATTCCCATAGGGGAAAGCTGAATTTGTACCACTGCTGGTGTAACTAGTTTAAGAATCAACAATTATTATTTATAGCCAAAAATGAGCTTTTGTGGTTCCAATGACTGCCTATAATAGAATTTGATCATTGTCTAGCTAATCTAATACACATTGCTTTTTATCCAGCTCCAATTTCACACTTTATATGATGCTAGGATATCTTTATTTTTAGAAATAACACTTAGACTCATATTCTGCTTCAATAGCACTACACCTATATACTGATCATTGCCTCCAACAACCTGGGTATTCATATTTTTTATTTATTTATTTCAGTTGATATCCCGCCCTTCTCCGAAGACTCAGGGCAGCTTACAATTTATTAAGCACAAATTAATGTGCTTAGCCATAGCCTTCATTCTTTCTATATGCCTGCTTATTAGGGCTTTTGACCCCCACAAGTGGCATTTTTACAAAGTTATCTTATTGCCCCCAACAATCTGGGTCCTCAGTTTACCTATCCCGAAAAGATGGAAGGCTGAGTCAACCTGGTGAGATTTGAACCAGCACTAATTGCAGGCAGATGGAACTAAGTGGAACCACTTAGGCAGTGCACTATCTAAGTGCGCCACCAAGGCTCTTCTTTTACCGACCTCAGAAGGATGGAAGACTGAGTCAATCTTGAGCCGGTGAGAATTGAATTAATTAAAATCCTCCATCACATATTGCACTAGACGAAAAAACATTTATTGAACTATTATTGCCATCAAACACACCTTAGTAAGCATGTCCCATTAAATATGGGCTTCCAAGAAAACATTCACAGGATAATATTTTAGTTCTTTTATATATGTGATGTATTAACTAAAATATGCTGTTAATCTTTTAACAGCTACAAAGAAGATACAGAATTCAATTTTTTTAAAACGTTAATTGAAAACAGATAACTAAACTGAATTCAACAGCCTCCACAAAATATACATTATGTAAAACCACAAGGCCTGTGAAGGCAAAAGAAAAATAATGTACCCTCTAAACCGATATATGCAGTAGGAGCAGTTAATGAAAGGCATCTTCATAGATGTTATTATTAATGTAACAGATGTTAAAAATAAAATGTTCCCGCAGGAAGAAGTAGAAAAACTTTGGTCAACTCTAATTTCTTTAATTAGTCATGTTTCACTTCTACAAGTAAGAAGTCCTTTCTCAGACCATCTGAGCTCCATTATTTTCTGTCTGCTTGCATAGCTCCGCAGCTTCTAAAGGATTTGGGATACGGATCTTATTGGAGAAGATTTTGGAATCTTCCCAAGATGGCCAAGAGTAAATCTATAAATCAATTCTGACCATATGTCACTATTCCTGAAGGCTCGGACAGCTTTGAACTAACTTTAATAATGGTGGGTATTTAAAGCATTTATCTTCTTTCCTTCCTATTCCAAAAGGCATTATTTCCAAAGCATTTGTTCCTTGCATGAGAAGTTAAAAAACCCAAAAGATTAAATCCAGAAACACAGAAAATAGCATGGGATTTGCAGACAGGAGAATAGTAGATATTAGCACTTTTGTTTCTATCATTTACCAGCTATCTTAGGAAAGGGTAGTATATGTGTTTGTGGGGTTTTTTTCTGGTTGTTGCAGAAATACATTTGTAGGAAAGGGTCAACAAGTTACTCAATAATTTAACTGGGAACGTAAACAAGGAATGACATAAATTCAGATTGGGCTTTGCCAGTAAATTGAGGTGTTTACCTTAAGTCACATCAAACTAAGATGGAAGAAATATACTGAAATTGTGCATAATAAAGATGTCAACATCCAAAATACCTTAGAAAATGTTGACTACTTATAAGTATCTTTAATGCTAGCTATGCTGGTCTATGACCATAATTAAGATTTGATTTAATTTTGTGTTGGAATATGATTTTAAATCTTCACTCTGATAATTATGAAATCAGAAGGTTATAAGACTGGATGGGTATTTACAAAAATATGGCAAGCCACAGATTCTAACCAAGCTCTGCAGAAAAGCTGGACAAGACACAATGCCAACAGAATGGAAGAGGTATACTTATATTACAATATGAAAAAGGAGACTTGAAAAAGTGAACAAACTATGATACAATACCCTGATTTCAGATGTTAGCAAAATAATGCTTGGGATTATCAAAGAGATTACAGTCATACATGGAAAGGGAGATTCTACGTATCCAACTTCAAGTCTTTAGAAAAGGCTTAGGAACATAAGATCTTACTGTTGGTTCATACTGGATAATAGAAAAAGGCAAAGACTACCAAAAATAAATTTTTATCTGCTTATTGATTATACAAAGGCATTTGATGAAGTAGGCAGTGGCTTTTGCTGTGAAAGTCTATGGAAGAGAAAACTGAGTTTTGAAGAAGCAGGATAGACAAGAGTATTGAAATTTGGTCTTGGAGAGGATGTGAGACCCACCAATACCTGGTACAATTATGGAAACAAACCAAGGAATCTTATAAAAAAAATCAACCCAGAGTTTTTTACTTAAGCCACAAATGACCCCACTCAAATTATCATACATATGGCAGATTATGCAAAGTTTTAGCTTTCTGAGGAAGTCTATAATATTGGGAAAGGAGGAAGAAAATACACGAGGATGACTAGCAACAAGGTGAATTGACTCAATTACAGTGATGATGGGGGCACAGTTTGAAGACCTGAAGGATCAGGTTAGAAAAAGATCCTCCTAAACAACTCTATCTTGTCAGTAACATTCGCCAGCAATTTAATAGCATAAACTGTATGCAATCACTTTATCAATCAATCAATCAATCAATCACTGCTTTTCTTTTCTAATTTGTAAAATCACAACTAAATTATACAATGCCTTTTTCATTATTTTCAAATAAGTGATAGCTAATTTATTATTCCTCTTGACAATGCAAGTTCCTGCAGAAAAAAAAAAAGATATAATATCCCAAGTATTTTCCTACCTTATTGCAAAAGCTATCTATTATTGTAGGAAAAATATGAAAGACACTAGGCTTGGCTTTAGTTGTTTATTCATGTCAGAAGCATCACAAGTAAAATAAGGCATATCACATGACATAAAATATAAAATACAAGATTAAAATACATAGAGGTTTAACAAATTAACAGAGTTGGAAGGAACCTTATAGGTCATCTAGTCCAACACCCCCCCACCCCCGCTCAGGCAGGAGACCCTACACCATTTCTGCCAAATGGCAGTCTAATCTCTTCTTGAAAATCCCAAGTGATGAAGCTCCCACAACTTCCAAAGGCAATTTCTGTTCCATTGGTTGATTGTTCTCACTGTCAGAAAATTCCTCCTTATTTCTAGGTTGAATCTCTCCTTGGTCAATTTCCATCCATTGTTCCT
>JANHFM010010887.1:142577-154825 GCA_032468115.1 Grayia smithii | reverse complement strand
TTCTGGAGAACCGGTAGCGGAAATTTTGAGTAGTTCAGAGAACTGGCAAATACCACCTCTGGCTGGCCCCAGAGTGGAGTGGGAATGGAGATTTTCAATATCCTTCCCCAGGAGGGGAGGGAATGTAGATTTTGCAGTATCCTTCCCCTGGAGTGGGGTGGGAATGGAGATTTTGCAATATCCTTCCCCTGCCATGCCTACCAAGCCACTCCCACAGAACCGGTAGGGAAAAAATTTGGATTTCACCCCTGAAAGTTAGTAAATACTAACTCTGGAATTAGAGAAGTAGAAGGAAAGATCTTGGTGAAGGATGCTAGATACCAGATGCCTCAGCTATCCATTCTGTCACTTAAATTTGGTAGCAAGAAAATGTACTGTCATTAGCTGATGCACCAGAAAAAAAACAAAACCCTTCTCTGCCTTATGATTTGCTAAGCATACAGTCCAATAAGTATATAATTGTCCGGAAGAACTTTGCTCTCAAAGTTTCCAGTTTTCTCCTTTTTAATTTGGAAAATGTCAGCACTATCTTTGATTTTTTTTCTCTTCAACTTCGTGATCCCTGTTCGAGGGACAGAATCTTGCCTCTCATGATGTCTCCAACAAAATGGAAACTGATCGTAGCAAAGACAGAATTTCAGCTTTAGTCACAAAAAAAATAAAAAAAAAATAAATCCCACACCAACCATCTGAGTTTCAATTCAAGGTTAGTAATATCTATTTCTTCCCCTAATCAGAACAAGTCATTTTCCCCCTGGGACACAAAGTCTGAAAACTTCTAATTTCCAGCCCCAATGCTTTTTACTCAGTAGGCAGTTTTGCTTTGTTGTCTTTTTTAAAGAAAACCTTAAAAAATAATAAAAATCCAAACTCTTTACATCTTGCTCTTCAGCCTAAAGACAGAGGCAGAATGCCATTATTTTCTAGGACAAATTCATCAAAACGGATAGGTTTTGTACTAAGAAATGTTGTACATAGCTCCTCAATTTGAAGCAGCACTGTTTAGTGATACACAGAGATAATATAAAACATAATGCAATTTACCGCTTCGTTTCGCATGGAATCTGACTGGCAACACTAGCTCATGGTAGCAAAAATTAGAAGTACAGCAAATAGCATGAGGGTTTTTTAGGGATATGAATTTTCCTCATCTGGATTTTTTTTGAAATAATATAAAAAAATACCTTTACTTTGTATAAGTGAATTTGAGATTTTTTTAAATTGTACCCATTTACTGATCATTAATCATGTAAAAACTTGGTTTCTGTGAATCAGTTTCTGCAGATTGACTACCATAGCATTTTAATAAAGCATACATCTTATGTATGAACAAGTTTTTAATTGAAAACATTCACACCATTGGCTGAAAGCTACTGATGGCTTGCCACAGAAGTAATTTGTTGAGTTCGACAATAATGAATACATTTTCTACGTGGAATTTGTGTCATTGCAAATTCTCTCAAATTTCACTTGCAATTCTAGTGACCTAGAATTTTCTCTCCTTGATTAAAATCTTGCCATATGCTGTGCTCATGCTACATTTTTCTACGAGCACTGCAGCAGGCCATGTGGTAAAGATACACAGTGCTATAGTTTGAATTCACAAGGATTCCAGAAGAACATATTCAGGGAAAAACACAAGATGTCATAAATTATGCAAAAATAATTCTGGTAATGTAAACCTCTTGGTAGCATGCCCCAATAGAGAATGAGTTATAGTTTGGATCCATTCCTTTCATGTCTTCATCTTTGTGTTAATTGCTGGCCTATAAGCCAAATTTTATTTTATCTGTATATACAAGGAAATACAGGTATCAATTTGTATCTATTTTTGGCTATTGCTAAGGTATCTTTATTTAAATTGTGATTCTTGAAACCTTTTCATATTCATAGATATGGATCATTTTTAGAACAGGCTGTTTTATCCATTCAAGATTTTGGGACCAATGAAATTTCAACTATGATTTGGGAACAAGAATGGATGAAGGTCATCTTTCATACTCCACTTCAGAAGTGGGTTTCAGCAGGTTCTGACCAGTTCTGGAGAACCAGTAGCAGAAATTTTGAATAGTTTGGAGAACTGGTAAATAACACCTCTGACTGGCCCCACCCCCATCTATTCTCTGCCTCCCGAGTCCCAGCTGATTGGGAAGAAATGGAGATTTTACAGTATCCTTCCCCTGGAGTGGGGTGGGAATGGAGATTTTATAGTATCCTTCCCCTGGATTAGGGAAGGAATGGGGATTTTGCAGTATCCTTCCCCTGGATTGGGGAGGGAATGGAGATTTTACAGTATCCTTCCCCTGGAGTGGGGTGAGAATGGAGATTTTACAATATCCTTCCCCTGCCATGCCCACCAAGCCATGCCCACCAAGCCACGCCCACCAAACCATGCGACGCCCACCAAGGCACACCCACAGAACCAGTAGAAAATTTTTTTGAAACCCACCACTGCCTGGAAGGCAGTTGTGTATTTAAATATTGTTTAGGTATGCATGCATATGATGTATTATGGAACATAATTATAGCATTTTTGGAATATAATAAACATTGTTCTTGTGTTTCCTTTTGTATCATATTAGCAATTTACTATCTGCAAACAAGTTGGTAATATGTTTACAGTGGCTTAATATCATTTTCAGCAAAGAGGAGCATTTTCTTACATATATATTTTTGTACTTGTTTAAAGCTTAATAACTGTATGCAAAATAATGTATTGTGGGTTCAATACAATAACATTGCAAAGTTTGTCAACTAAAAGTTTTTAGAAGGAAACTCTGGATTCTATTATGTAGACAACACTAGTTAAGGCTTAGGGTTTGGGTTTTTGTTGGTTCTGAAGTTAATGTCCAACAACCAGTGAACAAACTCAAATGGAAGAGCAGTTGGATATTTCAGCAAGACAGCAATCTGAAACATACTTCCAAATCAACTATGAAGTTATTATGCAGGGGAAAAAAAGGTAAATGTTTTGAAACGGCCTTAACAGCCTCCAGATTTGGATATTGTTAAAAATCTATTATTATATTACACACATGCCCTGTACTAAAGGAAAAGTAAAAATATTTCTGAGCTGGGAAAGCTATACAAAGAAGAGTGAAAAAAATAGGAAAAAAACAAGAACAGAAAGTTTCTTAGCTAGCTACAAGAAATATTTGGAAACTGTTTTTCTGTCAAGAGATGTTAAAAGGACTGACTGAAAATATTCAAACTTCTGATTGAAAATATTCAAATTTCTGTACCTGCATATTCATTATTTGCTTATTTCAAATTTGTAAATAACTCCACATGAATAGTAAGTGTGCATTCAAATTATCAGAAAGATGCATATATAGCTTTCTATTATGTAATGTTTATGTCAACTTCTGATCCATGAAACCATTCAGTTTCACCAGGGATGCCTGAACATTTGCATACAACTCAGGGGTGAAATCCAGCAAGTTCTGACAGGTTCTGGAAAACTGGTAGTGGAAATTTTGAGCAGTTTGGAGAACTGGGAAATATCACTTCTGGCTGTGCCCAGAGTGAGGTGGGAATGGGGGTTTTGCAATATCCTTTCTCTGGAGTGGGGTGGGAATGGAAATTTCCCCTGGCGGGGGGTAAGAATGAAGATTTTGCAGTATCCTTCCCCTGCCACGCCCACCAAGCCATGCCCACCAAGCCACGCCCACAGAACCGGTAGTAACAAAATTTAGATTTCACCCCTGATACAACTATATATTATGACATGATCCATTGGTGGACAGATTTGCAGCTTGTTAGAACTTGTTTTTCATCAAAATGGTACTGGTCATTAATATGTAATAGATTAGGAGTGTGCAACTATGGCCCCTTTCTGACCTGTGGACTTCAATTCCCAGAATTCCTGATCCAGCCATGTTGGCTCAGGAATTCTGGGAGTTGAAGTCCACAGGTCAGAAAGGGATCACAGTTGCCCACTCCTGTAATAGCTAGAAACTTGTAAATGAATTCTGAGTGTATGAATTCCTTTTATTATCCAAATTTAATATACTTTGCTTTATAGGCAGAAATCTGTACAAAGGATTCATTTTGCTACTGCTGTGGTAAAATATTAGTCAAATATAAATCTATACTGCTTACTGTTTAAAGATCTATTTTCTATCTATCCTGGTAACTGGAAGAAGTAAAGTATAAGGATTGTATGCTTAGATTTATCCTCCAGAAACAGTCTATCTTTGCATAATAGATCAAAATATTTAATTAGTTCAACATAACCTCTCATTTAGCTCTAATTTTCTAAAGTAAAGACAATTTACAAGGCAGTCTAGACTCTAGAATGTTTCTAGTTGCATTTTTAAAAATAAACTGCGCATGGTCAAAATTCCTTTTGAAAAATATTTCTGTCAACCTGTTTCCAAGCTGCCATTGCTCACATTCTTTCAGATAGGTTCTCATTTTATTGTTGTTCTGATGATGTCACAGAATCCTGCCTACGGAACAAACGGACAAGCAAGAACAATATAAAACTGTTGCCAGAATGTAGTACTGGTATTTGGCATATTTGCAATGACTTCAGGTATATGTGATATTTTACCAAAGTGCTCAATATGACCCCCAAGGATCAATGTAAGTGTCCATTATTGTGTTGTTGTGTTTACTATTTTTCATAGTACTATTAATTAAAGTAATATCCATATTTTTAAACTAGTCTGCTATTGTCAATGAAGAATCTGAAGTTTCATGAGATGAAGAGTTTGGGAATTCTGATATAGGGTTTATCTTTAATGTATTATTTTTGGACTCCAAAAATCCCATCTTCATTAATGTGAAGTTAAAGTGAGTTGGATTGTATGAAAATTAGTGGATACATACCTAGCTGAAAAATTGTACTCAGAAAGAGTGTTCAAACTGGAGTGAGATATTAAGTCACATGAGTAATTCATTTTGTTAATAACTTTGATAAAGAGATGAAAAGTTATGAAATTTTTAGATGAATTAAAATGGAATGGCTAACACTTCTGAATAGAGAAAACCTCAAAAATTTATTTATTTATTTATGTAACAGTATAAATATCTTGTCCTAACATATATAGACTTATTTTAATTACATCAATGGGATTATTATTTTTAACACAGACAAGTACATAGTTATGAACTTAGTAAATAGAAATAAAATGAAACTTATAGGATAGGAAAATACCTAGTTTGAATATAGTCTTATGGAGAAAGTCTTGGAATAGTACTTACTGGTACCTCAGCACTGGGTATAGCTGGAAAAATGGTAATAGAGCACAGAGCATGTATAATGCCAAAAAAAGGTGGTATTTGGTTATTTCAACTGTAATTATTTTATGTATGTAGAAGTATTAGAACAGAGATGAAAATTAGGGCACCAGGTTATCTGTTTTCTATTCCGTACCATTAAAGAAGTAATTTGATGAGTAAAATATTCAACATTTAAAAGACACAGGCCGCTCCTTTGAAGACAACAACGTCCATATTTTGGACAGAGAGGATTGCTGGTTTGAAAGAGGGGTTAAAGAGGCCATCTGTGTCAAAACTGAACAGTTCTCTTTCAACAGAGGGAGAGTGATGCAACATCATCTATCTCCAATCTACAGCACAGTCCTTTTGATAGTTCCAAGAAGACTCCACACCAGGGGTGGGTTCTACTTATCTTTACTACCAGTTCTCTTCATGCATGCACGCATGTGTGATTTGTGCACGTGCGCACGCTTCGCTCATGCACGCGCCTAAAGCACACTACCACGCATGCGTGCTAACTTTTCTTCAAAGAAAAACCACGAAACAAGTGTTCTGCGCATGCGCAGAGCACTATTTTCAGGGGGTTCACCCGAAAAACATATGTTCGGGCGCGCGGGTGGGCCTGGGTCCAGGACGCAGAGAACCAGTTCGGTGACATCATAATGTCATCGCTACCGGATCGCGCAAACCGGACTGAACTGGGAGCAACCCACCACTGCTCCACATCAATTTGTACCACTCTGGGTGACCCTGATGAGAGAGATAAACCTCCAGGTGACTTTAATGACCCACTAAAAGAATGCAAAAAGTCCAGCTATCTGCAAGGAGTATAAATCCTTCTATTCCCCACCATCCAGTCAGAGCTGAAGAAACTTCTTGGATGAGAAGGAAAACATCTTCAAAGAAAACCTAGAAAGTCCAGTTGCCTCTTGGGGAAAAAAAAAACATCTTTGTGACAAGCATCAGGTTTATTTTGCTACCTGAATTGGGAACATGCCTATTTGATCTGGTCTGAACACCTGGATTTGAGTACACATTAAACTGAACATTTGATTACAAGAAATTTCCAACTATGTTCAGTTCAACTGGTATGCGGGTAGTTCTGAATTTATGACCATTCATTAGAAGTTACAGTGGTTTTGCACTTATGACTAGTCCTACCAATTTACAACCATTGCACTACGTCTGTGGTAACGTGGTTGGAATTTGGGCACTTGACAACCGGGTCACATTTACAACTGATTGCAGTGTCTGATGATCACATGATCACAATTTGCCAGTTTTCTTGTCGTTTTCTGGCAAAAAACCCACTCATTTGGAAGAATGGGTTGACAATTACAGCCATAGCATTTGCTTAGCAACCACAGATTAAGATTCACTTAACAACTGCTGATTAAGTTTCATTTAAGAACATGGTGATTCATTTAATGTTATTAAAATGGTCATAAAATCAGTTTTGACTTGACTTATGACTACAATGACTTATGATGTAAATTCCAGTACCACTTGTGCTAGTAAATTGAGAACTGTCTATAGGTTCAGAAGAATAGGAAGGATGCTAGAATGTTGGGCAAATTTAATCACAGAAGAAAAAAAAATAGTACTGTTCAAATATTTGAGTTTAATATTCATAAAGAATATTAAAGCTTTTGTATCTTCAATGTTTTTCAGTTGTAGGATAAGAGCATAAATAAAGCTTTCCCAAGACAGTGGGACCTTCCAATAGTGAGCACTCATTCATTCCGCCTCTTTCAGTTTATGGCAGCTGAAGGCAAATAAGAGAAAGAGAGAGAAAGTGACTCAGGAAATAAATAAGTGAGCAGGAAGCACTGAATGCTGGAGAAAATGCCAAGGGCCTTTGACATCTGTGCTTCCTTTATATCGTCTTCCTTTGCCCCACTTTCAAGATATGGTACCAGCAAGTGCTGGCAACTCCTCTTTTACTCTAAGTCACCCATTCGCCATGACTCCTGTTGGGGCTTTATCTGTATTATAGCTAGTCCTCGACTTATGACCACAGTTAAACCGAAAATTTCCATTGCTAAGTTGCTAAGGGAGTTTGTTCCATTTTACGAACTTTTTTTCCACAGTTGTTGAGTAAATCACTGCAGTTGTTGTGTTAGTAACATAGTTGTTAAGTGAATCTGGCTTCCCTATTGACTTTGCCTGTTAGAAGGTCACAAAAAGTGATCACATGACCCTGGGACACTACAACGATTATAAATATGAGCCAGTTGCCAAGCGCCCAAATTTTGATCACATGACCATGGGGATGCTGCAATAGTCCTAAGTGTGAAAAACAGTCATAAGTCACTTTTTTCAGTAACTTAGAATGGTTGTTTACAAAAGGTTGTAAGTCGTGCCTACCTGTATCAGATTTGTTGAAGGCATGAGGGATTCTGGTGAAGATCCCCAAGTCTGCAGATCCTGAAGGGAACATATCCACTGCCTTCACTATTTCTTCATCTTTATATTTGACAAAATAAACCCAATGAACGAGTTACTATGGAATGGTAGAAAAATCTAACACTAAGATAGTTCACTGGTGGAACCAGCCGCACAATGGGAATAATGCATCATTGTCACAGGATTTGCTTAAGTGGAAGCTAGACAAGAATCTGCTGTGAATGGTTTTATTTAGATATCTGGAGCAAGTAGCTACATGTGGTGGCCTAAATGATTCTCCCCAACTGGATAATTCTATGAGTCTAAATTGTGTTTTACTAACCTTACTTGTCAAGGAATCAGTTTAGGAGTAGAGCAGAGAAAATAACTCTAAACTGAATTTCATACTATATCCAGTGCTCTTCCCTCCCTTCCATTACATTTATATCGAGACCTCTTCCCATGTCAGGAAAAACATATGATTGTTTACTCAAATAGTCCTACTAAATTCAGTATTTAAAAAACACATTGAAGTCATTTTTATTTACTCTCTGTATATATAAACAGAAAGTGGTGATGGTGGGGATTATATCATACCCTGGTTGTGATAATTTATTTTTTTAATTATTAAATTAAATTGTTTTTTTTTAATTCTAACAAGTGTGTGTCTAGCCAGATGCTATGGTCATAAATGTTTCCTTCTCCTCATGTGTGAGCCAGATGATATTGATAACCAGGCTTATGGGATAGGAAGTCTTTCCCCTGCAAACATCATCCTTCTGAGCCAGATTCCCTTTTCTGTAGACACCTTGCTTAATTCCTGTTGTTTTCATTCTTGGAGGCTTTTGGGATATGCAAATGATCACTGTTAAAGATAACAGAAGAAACACTTTCTTCTAGTATAGCCAAATAATATGAAAAAAGTAGCCCAGTATTGTAGAACAGAAAATCATATTCCATGAGACCCAGAAGCAAGATTTAATTTTCATTGTCAGCATTTCTCATAAATTGTCAAATCCAGAAACATCCAAAATGTATCCAGCACTTTCCCTTTTAAGTTCTAATTAAATTTCTGTGGTAAGAGTTTGGTTTTACATTACAGACTTCCTCATAAAAATCTTCTTCCGGGATAAAAAGCATAATCAGGCAAAAGCATGGAGTGGGAAAAGGTGGCCAGTTTATTGAAGACAGATCTGTGGTTGACATATGGCCTATTTTAGGCCTGGAGAATTAGATTGCTCTTCTGCACAGAATCTGCTGTCCCATTCTTGGTGTTGATATAAGAATCAATTACCTGTCCAGTTGGCACATTAATTATTGACAGATGCCAACTTTACTTCAGCCAGTAAAATGTCTTGGATGGAGCTATAGCATGCCCCTCTAGTGATTCGTGTCAATCTGATCTACTAATTGAAATTTTGCCATACTAATTAGAACTAGAGCTCCACTGCTTAATCAATTAATTCTTTAGTTGATTAATCCATGACAGATTGATTAAATATTGCTTCCATGGACACCCTTTCTGTTTCTCTTCATTTTCTTGAAAAAGGAAAAGAGAAAAAGGATAGAGAAAATTGGTTTAATAAAAGGCATTTTGGATAGAATCAAAATAAATTTATGACATTATCCCTTTTCCTCTGGAAACTTGGGAATGAGGAGGTTAAGCAGTCTTTGGCAGTAGAAAGTATAAGCAGCATGAAAAAAAACCCTTTCTTCTTCTACATAAGTGGCAGCAGCTGAGGGAAAATGAGGAACTAATCTTCTTCACTTCCCTTATTCCATAGCTTCCTCGTGTTCAAGCTTCAGTAAATTTGCAGGAGAGGCAATGTAATACGATAATTATATAATAAAATAATATGTTCTGCCAGAAAAATATATACATATTTAGTAATAAGACATTTTCTATAAAATGTACGATGAAGCCCTTGATAAATCTTGATTATACAGGTAAAACAAGTAAGGAAACTTTGGCCAGTCAGGAAGTTGTAACATAATCACACGTCTTCAACAATTGTTTCACCCCTCCAAGAAAAATAACATCAGTTGATGAACCTCAGTCTGATTTCTAACCTAGAGAAAAAGGTAATCTAATTGAAACTTATATTATTTTCTGTGACATTATGAAATAGGAGAAAAAAACTCCTGAATTTTGTGTTCTTGTTTTCATTCAACATATGAAACAGAATTTGCTTTAGAGATTATTTCAAAAGCAGAACAACATTCCAGTATGCTATTGTTTCACTTGCTTGGCAACAAGGCGGCCAAGGCTTTCCCAGATGTCATTGCACAATTATGCCTCTAGTGGTTCCTTGGCTTCCCAAATTGCAGTTAAATCCAAAAACGAAGTTATTGTTAGGGACTTCCTCCCATTAGGAGTTTTCAATAGTAATAATGATGCCATTGCATCATTATTCTTAATAAATTCTTGAAATATTTCTCCTTACATTGTAAAAATGTGGAGAAATTACTATAGAAGTTTGATAGAGAACGTCAAAAGACCATGCATGGCCAGTTCTGTTTTAAATACAAAAGAGATAAAATCATAAAGATGACACAATCTATCTATCTGTGCTTAGAATACTACAAATAATACAAAAAAGAATTTAATCCACGTCCTTATAATCCAAAATACGCATTTTTACAGTAAATTGGAATTGTACTTCATGCTGTAGTTCAGGGATGTCAAACTTGATTTCATTGAGGGCCACATTAGGGTTGTGTTTGACCTTGGGGTGTGTGTGTGTGAGATGGGCGTGGCTATGGTGGCCATGGCCAGTTTGATGTCACTTGTGTCGGGGGCGCCTGTGGTAGCCTGAGCACTCTGCCAGCAAAAATGGGCTCCCAAGCTCTATTTTTGGCTGCAACAGCTTCCTGTAACCCTATGTCAGCAAAAACAGAGTTCAGGAGGGCCACCCATGGCCTTCCCTAGCTCTGTTTTTGCTGGCATAGGCACTATGAGTTGGTCTTTTGCTGTTTCCAGGTTGGCCCTGAGAGCCAGATCTAAGCACCCCTAAGTGCTAAGTAGCATCATACACTACTTTAGTTGTTGCAAGATATTAGGTAAAAGGTAAACAGGGCAAGAAATAATTGCTATTTACTGAGACATAATAATAAAAAAATCAGAGTATCTTTTTCATTGTTTTTAATATGGTCATTAGGCTACACGTGTGAATATCCAGAGTATATAAGCCTATATGTAAAGAATGATTCCCTTTTCTTCAAAATGAAACCCGAGTTTATTTTGGTTTTTTTAACCTGGCTCTGCCTTGCTGCTACTTTATTTTTATTTGTCATTAACGTTGCTAAAATTTATAGCTGTCAATATGCACAAAAGCAACACTGCAATAAGAAATTCTGCCCTCCTGATCTCTGTTTCACTGGCAGAGAGTTGCAGGAGGCTGTCCCAGCCCAAAATGGAGATTGGGAGCCTATTTTCGCTGGCAGAGCACTCAAGCCACCACAGGCGCCCCTGTGCCCCTGGCACGAGTGATGTCAAGCTGGACACACCCATCCTGCCCCCCCAGGCTTCCCCCCAGGTCAAACACAACCCTGATGTGGCCCTCAATGAAATTGAGTTTGACACCCTTGGTCTATATAGTTTTTAGGATCAATGGAGTCATGCTCAACATAAAGAGGGCATGCCTATTTCTTGAAACATACCTTAACATCCAATTGAAAAGCAAAGGGATATCCTTTTTATGCAAAGTAATATCTATAGTAGTTGATGAGAATGACAAAGAATGATGAAATGATAGGCAGAAAGTAAAGTGTGTAAACATGGTAAGGATAAAAGAGTTGTGATCTTCATTTTCAGTAACAGGCTGTCAATGCCTGTTAATCTTGTGTGTTTTAATGGAGGATTCGTCGGAAGAATCGCACCTGCAAGGAACTCTGGACCTTTTTGGATAAGATTACACCGAGTGCTCACTAAATGTAGTATTCAAGTGGCTGTGAATTGCATGGTTAAATTTATGATATAAATAGGGCAATCAATGCTAGACCTCCAAGGAGAAGCTAAAATGGTTGAGCTACAGTACATACAGAATAACACAGAGTACACAAAGCTGATCAGAGCAGAAAGGGAAAAGTAGAAATGAGAGAGTCATAAATGCCATCATAAATTATGTACTTGATGCATAGGTAAGTGGCTAATATAGAAACTTATGGATACAGATACATAGAAGAAATGAAATATGTTATAAAGAAAACATTTTCATTGAAAGTATACCTGCAAATAAAGCTACTGAAATGATTAAAAGTTCAATTTGATAAGCCAAAGGACAATGCCTTGAAATAAAGATGCAAAAGAAAAAAATAATATAATGAAGAAGAATAAAAAATTACCTGATTTTTGGCACTTGGCAAATAAAGTAAAGGAATGATGAAAAATTATTGCTGTTAAGTTAGCATGCTTGAGAGATGGGAGCAGGAGTTTAAAAACATCTTGCCTTAATGTTAGCCATGTACAGTGAGAATCACTATTTTGCTTTGGCTAATTCTTACAGAGTACAATCAAACTGGTACATAACCATAAGAAATAGAGATGGCAATTTGCCAGGAAAATACAGGTGAAACTCGAAAAATTAGAATATCATGCAAAAGTTCATTTATTTCAGTAATGCAACGTAAAAGGTGAA
>JANHFM010010887.1:119318-132551 GCA_032468115.1 Grayia smithii | reverse complement strand
ATAATAAAATAATAAAATAATAAAATAATAAAATAATAAAATAATAAAATAATAAAATAATAAAATAATAAAATAATAAAATAATTTCCCAGCCAGCAGAGCTGGCTGGGGAATTCTGGGAGTTGAAGTCCACATATCTTCCAGTGGCCAAGGTTGAGAAACCCTGTCATAAGGTGTTCTGCCTTTGAATATGAAGTTGCTGAAAACCTGAGTAGAGTGTTTGCTGAATCTTACAAACGTATTCATATTGCTTTTTTTAAATGACTGTGACCAAAGGTGTGTTTTGTGAGTGACAGGCAAATTAACACTGCTGGCTTATCTGAATAAATACTCCAGAACCTGATAAAAATGCTTGCAAGCCAGAAGCTAACTCTTACACAACTAAGGGAACTGGTTACATTTCACATCTGAAAAGCGAACTGAAGGAAAATAACAACACTTATCAGTCCATCTGACAAAGTGTTACAGCATACAGCAATCCACAATCTCTTTATTGTCCAATGGTATAAACTTAGCAGAAAATACTGAACATTGCCTAAAAAATGGGAAAAAGAGAAATGTGATAATAGAAACAATTATCCAGGTGGAGATAAGCTGAAACCCTTAATTGAGATTTCTGCACTAAACTGGAAATTGAACTCAGTGGCCTAAATGTGCCCTGAACACCCCTTTCCAAGCATATTCAATGAAAATAATCAGCAAGAAGAAGAGGTGGAATCTGGATTAATATAGACTGATATAAATAGGTTCAGCACCCCTATTTTCTATCACACTTTGCCTTTGTCCTGAGTCACTCCATACATGAATGCTTTTTAGTAGCTTTAGGGAAAATGCACTTAAGAAAAATGGGATCTGTACCTGATGTCACATATCAAACTTGGTTTAATTCTATACTGGGAGTCCAGCATATATGCCTAGCTACAGAAAAGTAGGTACTTATCATTGTAAAAAAAATGTTTACTAAGTACCAACTCATCAAAAAGTTGAGAGCCCAGTAACTTCAGTGAAGATTATATATTATCATCTTATAATACACATTTTCTCCTAGTGTGGTTTTCTTGACATTTATGAAAATTCACTGCATTTGAAAATCTATTCACAAGAGCTTTTACATGCAAATAAATTATAGCCTAGGATTGAAAAACTCCATCTGTTTCACATAAAGAGACAAATGTTAAGTAGGTAGTTATTATATCTTTAAAAAAAAACTATTAGGGTTATCCTCCCTGTTTAAACAAAACAAAATATAACAGAATTATTGTTCTTCCTGACAGCTTCTACAAAGCATCAACACTTTTATGAGTTTGGTCAAATGACAAATTTCTAAATTTTCATTACTGCTTTTAATCTGCAAGAGAAAAAAAAGGAAAAGGGGAAAAACACTAATTTTTGCTCCTAATAGTAGGGTTTAACTGATGTCATTGCAAAAGCTATTTGGGTAGGCTTATCTGCCTCTAAATCTTGATGGCTTTTCTAGGGACATATATAAAAAACCAATAGAGAATGAATATATTGATATCACTGTCTTTAAAAGAAACCATCTGTTTTCACCTTGTACCAAGAAACTGAACAGTTGAAGCTCTCTGAACTGTGATTACTTTTACAGATTATTTTATAGCCTCTAGGCCTCACTATAAATAAATAAGACATCGAGACAAATGGCATGCAAGATTTGCTAAAATAACTTGGTTTTCTTGGCAATTTCAAACTTTCCTAGCAATCTCAAAAAAATAATATTCATTTGAAAACCATGTGCCATTGAATTTAACAGGGTTTACTACTCAAGTTCTGAAAAAAAAAAGTAATGAAACATATAGCTTGAATAAATGCAAAACGAGCAACTATTTGGGCCAAGTCTAGGCATAAACCTAAGCATTTTTATTTCCATTCTCCATGGGGGGAAACGAATTAATGCTTAACCATGAAATTATCTTCACGCTCTCAATCAAGTTTCACAGAAATACATTTGTTCTCTTTAATCAGTCAGCACATCTCTCAGCCTTATTGCCTAAAGGTAATTAGCAAACAAATGGAAGTTGAGAGTTGAAGGGAACAAAGCATTAAAAAAAAAGAAGGAAAGCCACACACCAATTCTATCATACACCTGTGCAATTTGATGGCCCAATAGAGATTGTTGAATTCCAAGCCATCAGCTAGGCATGGTCCAAGTCACAAGTTTCTCATCTGACCCATATATTATAATGTAGCATAGTTCCACATGTTTAATTCTAAAGCTTCAGAGAAATAATAACTATTTGCACTCCTAATTGTCTTATTCCCACAGTTATTGATAGGACATTTTAATGGGGATTGGGGATTGGACTAGACTCATTAAAATATTATTCTTCCTGAACCACTGTGGGCTCAAACTGGGCACTTAGATACCACCCAAAAGAAGGACATGTGCAAGAAAAGGTTATCTGTACAATGATTTGTACACTTAAGGGCAAATATAAGTATAATGATGTAATTTAGGTAGAAATGCAATAAATATCATCGTAATTGCAAAGACAGTGAGGAACTAGCCATAATCCTGTTCTCTCTGCAATCCCAATAGCTCATGGACACTATAAAGTTCCTGGAGCTCTTCTTTTTCTTCAAACTGAAACCAGAACAAACACATCAAATGAACATGACTCCTGTGAAAATTTCACTGAGATGTCTATGAAGTCATAACGACGACATGCACATGTTATCTTATTGTTATTTTCCGGAATATGTGTGTGGGTTTTTTTTAGTTGATAGTCTGATAGCCTCAGCCAAATACCAACCAGTCTATGCCTTGGTTTTCATCATCATCATCACATTGAAGAATATTCTTTTTGTTTTAGATGATTATTTTGGTTTACTGCAGTACTTTCATTCCCTAGATAGGGTGAATATTGATGAATGCACATAGTAAGAAGACTCATTTGAAGTCAATTAGTATTCATTTTTCCCAACATTTCTATGATTTCTTCAGATACATTTCTCAAGGCTATGGAGGAGATATTTTAAAAAATTAAGGAATATTTTAAAAACAACTCTACATTAAAAATTGCAGTAATTGAATGTGGTAGTTAATGTGAAGTCTTGGGAAACTTTTTTTACATCACAAATTCCCTATTACTGTTTATATAAAATTAGAAACATTACCCACTGGGTGATTTTATCCCAGTCATGGTCTGTTTTAGCTCAATCCTGTTGTGCAAATAAAATGAAAAGCCCCATTTTGCTTCCAATATACAGATGATCCATAGCCAAACCAATCTGATAGATCAAGCCAATGTTTTGTACAGTAGCTAGCCGACTGCCTTAAGAAACTCACAAAAGTAGGGTAAGAGTTGCTACCCAAAAGCAACAAAACTTTCAATGGTTTTTACGATGCACTGTACAATAGGTGATGCAATCATAAATACAAGGAGCTGCTGTCCATGAATCAATCCAACTTCCAAAATTATTTCCTCCCATAAAATTTAAAGGCAATTCCATGTTTCCAAGATTTGGATTTTTTAAAACAGAAATTTCCTGTTTCAAAATTTTTGGTTTGCTCATTTTTATATGTAAGTTTTGGGAAAATACATTCTATAAATCCATTTCTCAAAATGAGATCAAGGGCTTTATTGTGTAGATAATGAATGCATAGTAGATTCTGTTTAAAATTTCCATCTGTGCTACACTCAAGCTCTAGACTGGAAGACTTTGCAGATTTTTTTTCCATAGATACGTACAAAGGAAAGATTTCTTTCACATACATACCTAACTCCACTCTATCTTCCAATTGAACAGAATAACATGTATTTGCAACCCCATGCTATTCCTTTGTGGCAGGCTTTCAATATGTTAAAATTAAAACAGAAAACTGAAACAGTTCCTGACTATTGAGATGGTGGCAGTGGCTCAATGGCTAAGACACTGAGCTTGTCGATCAAAAGGTCAGCAGTTCGGTGGTTCAAATCCCTAGTGCCACATAACGGGGTGAGCTCCCGTTACTTGTTCCAGCTTCTGCAAACCTAGCAGTTCGAAAGCATGTAAAAAATGCAAATAGAAAAATAGGGACCACCTTTGGTGGGAAGGTAATAGCGTTCCGTGCGCCTTTGGCATTTAGTCATGCCAGCCACATGACCACGGAGATGTCTTCAGACAGCACTGGCTCTTCGGCTTTGTAACAGAGATGAGCACCGCCCCCTACAGTCAGGAACAATTAGCACATATGTGCAAGGGGAACCTTTACCTTATTGAGATGAACACACAGTTTAACTGAATTAAGAGAGCTTCAGGAGGAAAAAAGCAAATCTGTTGTAGCTTTAATAAATAACAATGCGATAATGATTTGACATGCCAAAATATCAAAGCATCACTGTGGGATTTGATATACTTTGTAGAGGAAAAAAAAAATCCATAAGGCAACTGTTAAAGAAATATAATTGCAGACTGGTATCTATTTTTACATAATGTTTAGCATCACAGTTAATTTACGATGATTGGAGATTTTAGTTTAATAATTATGCATTTCATTAACTACAATAAAACCCCAGACAAAATTTCTAAAGATCAGGAATGCTGAGAGTGATAGTCCCAAAACATCTGGAAACCCAAGGCTGAGCTCACATGTACAGTATCTTCTCCCGGCACTTGACCTTGAGAAAAGACATAGTGCTGAAGCAGAAGGACTAAGATGAAAAGGTTAGCAAAAAGAGAGATAGGACTCATAAAAAAAAAGGGTAACTTATAACCAATTAACAACTTAACAACTACTTCGCTTAGCAATACAAATTTTGAGGTTAATTGTGGTTGTAAGTCAAGGACTATCTGTATGTGTATATAAATACATGCACACATATTGTACATATACACACATACATACAGTTTACATAGATTTTGTACTGATACTTTAATATTATTTGCTTTAATGAAATTAATTATCAGTACTATGCAATCTATCCTTATATGCAATCTATCCTTAAACCTCCAAGCTACAGAAAGATAAAAGTTAACATCATCAATATATTTTTATTTTTATTTTTTTATTATAAATAGATTTTTATTGAAGTAACAGTACAATACAAACAAACAACACTCATGACAAACACATACGACAAAAAAAAAACAAAATCTAGAAAAATAAAGTAAAATAAAATAAAATAAAATCATCAATATATTTAAAGCTTCATATTTGCAGTAACTATTTAATATTTCACCAGCATTTACCAAAACCAGAACATACTTGCCACTTCTTTTTCAATTATTCCCTAACAAAACACCACACACTTGTAAATAGAGACTGGAGATCATGCATTACTACCAAATACACATATGCTCCTTCTCTATCTCATATTGGTCATTGTAGGCTTAAATGACTCGCCCAAGACACTTTAATCTGACCTCAAAATCTATCTCCATTCAACAGGACCAAATTTCATAGCTTTCATAATCTCATTTCCCCTCCCTCCTTTTATGACAGGAGGAACCGAATTTTGCTTGAAGTCTATAATCAGAGTTTGCTCTCCCAGGCTTGCTATAGTTCTCATCAGTGCTATTTTACAGCCCTTTGACTATTAAGTGTTAATGGAAAGAAAAAGATAGCATGTGTGTATACGAAAGGGGAAGGAGGGTTATTGAATAAGCTAATCAGGATGCCTGAACAGGTGGCTTGAAGATCGCTTACTCCTCCGTTTCCTGTCAACTCCCTTTCAGCCTTGGCATACTCCGAGTGTCAGGGCTTCAGAGTACATCTTAACATAATGCAATGTCACATCATGCAAATGTTACAATAACGATCATCTATGGCATTTGTCTCCCAAATGGTGCTTTGAATATGTATTTGGAAGAAGAATCATGTTCTGATTAAGAGTGTTCTCAAGATGCCAAATAACATTTGCAAATGACTTTATTCTCTTTGGCAATGTGGTTCAAAGAAACAGCCTAGAATACTATAAAAGGGTTTTTCATCTGCCGCCAATCATTCATTATTCCTATCTCAATTTCTTTCCATGGAATCAGAGTTCCTACAAAAGGTAGTTAAAGAGCAGGAAGCGCTTTTGTCCATACCAGCCCAGGACGTTCTCTGTCTCCTCTACTTTTTTAATGAAGGTAGGGAGAATTTTTATCTACAACTTCTTTTTTAGTGGTGAATGGAAATAATAATAATAATAATAATAATAATAATAATAATAATAATAATAAAGAAGAAGGTAGAATTAGTGGGATATATTAATAAAGTCAGTAGAATTGTTTTGACTTGCTGTTTTGCTTCTGTAAGAATTGGTTTGCTAAGAATTGGAATTGCCTCTGCCATTTGCTTCTACCAGTGATCTCACTTCTGTTATCTTGTTTTTGTGTACAACTCAGAGCCTGGTGTGGGTTATGTCATGGCTTGGCAGGGTTACATCGGGCAAATACCTCTGTTGCTAAGCTCCCAGCTCCTCTGTTGCTGAGCACTCAGCTCCGTTGTTCCTTGCTGCATAGCCAATGCAGGGCTACAAGGAAGGCATGGGCCAGGGGGCCAGAATTGGCTACTAAGATGTCTCTGAAGGTATAAAAGGATACCATACCTTCCCCAAGGTTTGACCTTCCTTACATGCACCTTGTCTGTATGTTCATGGAATGGTCTACCCAGCCTTGATCAAAATAAACACAGATTCTTTCTCAAGCCTCCGCTTAAGTTCTTCTTTTGGCTCATTGTTGACTTAAGCGTATCGCCAAACCTTACAGTAGTACATTCAACAATGTTATCCTGACCAAGAGTGAACAGAGAAGGACACATTTTATTTTGTATGATGTAAGAGGCAGGGAAGAATGGGCTATATTTTCAAGTTAGATGCTGATTAACGTCATCAGGGAGCGAGTATAAAAACCTTGTCTGTTCTTTCAGAAAGCCTCAAGATCCCTGGAAGTTTGCTTCTGAGCATTCTTGCAGCACATTTATTCCCACTGTAGTGCTTCATTGACATCACCATAAATCAGGAAACATGCTTGGGAGACTTCCAGCTATGAGCACATTGTAATGTGCTATGACTGCTACAAATATTGTCCATAGAGGAATTTGTAACTATAAGAGCTACTTCCACCTTTATTTTTCCTATTTGAGGTTACATCATTACCTCAGTATTGGGAAAGGCTACAATCAATGAAGAGAATTCTTGAAAGTATAAGGGCAGGTTTAGGTAATAATTTTTAAATAAGACTTAACGTTGGTATTTCCCAAAGGCATTCTTAAATTGAAACTCTGTTCATTTGCTGAAAATTCTCTTTAAGACTCCTGCATTCCCAATTTAGATCTAGGATTCCTAAAGAGAGAATTGTGCAGTCATTAAAAATGAGTTAATCATGTAATGCACAGATAACTTATACTGTTCGCATTCTCCTTCTAGCCTAGCTGTTTAGTTGTCTCATTATTTCCTCTGTAAAATCTGTACTTTTTGAAATAATGTTCTTAAATGAAGATGAAATGAACATACTTCCAACCACTCTATCGAGTGAAACAAGTTCATATTAGAAACAGATGAAACCTGTCCATTCCAGTTTCCTATCACTAAACACATTTACCGTAGCCTAACAATAGTCAATTATGTATATTTTCTTTAGTGCACATATTTCTTCTGCTTTTGCCTCTAGTATACATAGGTTTATGCAAGGCATGAGGGGAAATCAGATAACTGAATTACATAATTCCAAAGAGTACAAATTCTGAAGGATAATTAAATTTTCATTCGTGTATCAGTGTGGGAAGTACAAATTAGATGGGTTTCCATTAAAAGCATTTTCTCCCATAGGCTATAATGAACTACCTCTCACATTACTGAATGTACTCATGAAAGAACCTGTGAGACCCAAGTTAACTTATTATGGCCTTGTTTTACAAAAAAAGGAAACAAAAACCCTTATGGATAACACATAAATGGGCCATCAACTCATTAATGAAGCTAGATAGAATCTACCGCCCAATCAGGCACTGATCCAAGCCACAAATAGCAAGCAGTCGAAATGGACCAATCAAAATAAAGACAACACCAATTCCAGCAACCATTTAACTGACACTTCCCACAGACAACCTCCATCCATTAACCAATTCCCCTGAGTTCAAATGTTACATAGAGCACAAATACTGCAAGACAATCCCTACTTCAGAATCACTGTGCAAAGAAGCCTCGTGGGACACAGGGCCAAATGCCTGCAACTCCCCCCCCCCCCAAAAAAAATAGATCAATACTCCGTACTCAACTGATGAACCCTGGAGTACCTGATTGTTAAACATGTATAAAAATCCTACTGCAATTACAGATAGTCCTCGACGTACGATCATAATTGAGTCCAAAATTTATGTTGCTAAGTGAAACATTTGTTAAGTGAGCTTTGCCCCCACTTTATGACTTTCCTGGCCATTGCTGTTAAGTGAATCATTGTTAAGTTAATAACACGGTTGTTAAATGAATCTGGCTTCTTCATTGACTTTGCTTGTCAGCAGGACGCAGAAGCTGATCACGTGACTCTGGGACACTGCAACTGCCATAAATATGAACCAGGTGCCATGGGTCATAAGTGCGAAAAATGACCATAAGTCACATTTTTCAGTGCCGTTGTAACTTTGAACGGCCATTAAATGAACTGTTGTAAGTTGAGAACTAGCTGTACTGCACTTGGAATACAGTTGGGGGAAACTTGACTTTCACAGACAAACAGAGATTCAAATCAGGGTCCACCAGTTTTTCATTTGGTCTGTTCAGGAGATACACCATCCAAAACTCATTGTTTACATCTGTCTGTGAGAAAATAGAAATGAAAACTCTTAATAGAATATATGATTGTAGGATGCTACAAACACAAAACGTAAAATTATGAAAGGATGGATATACAAGCGTTTCGCTTATAGGATCAAAGGGCCTGTTTGTGCAAGAATGATTTAGAAGAATGCGAAATAGAAAACTGAAATATATCAGATTGATTCTGTGCACAAAAAGTAGAAATACCACATCTCCTATCAGTAATCTGCTCATTTTGCTTTACCTCTTCACATCACTACCTAAAATAGTCCTGAGCTAAATGATCCAGAAAAATGAAAGATAACTTAATCTCTACCCAGAAATGTCTTCTTACTTTAGTTTTTCAGATAGCTATTTCCTCTCCCTCTCATTTCTCTACTCAGATAGGAAATCAGCTCTCTCTTGCTTACTGAACACATTGCTTATTGACCTTCAGTGCCAGCCTAGTGTGGAAAAATGCCTTGCCATACCAAATAGGGGATGTCTCAGGTGCACATTACCAAGAGTCACCTTAATTCAACATTTACTTCTCGTAGGAACGGCCAAGTGTCTCACAAGCAGCAAATGTGGATATATGACCTTTCTCTGCAGCTGGTATTTTGAGGTCTCTGCCCCCAACTTGGAGGTAACATTGATTCTTAAAAGATTAAATTTGTTGGCAGGTCTTTCTTCTATAAATTTATCCGTGGTGGCGCAGTGGTTAGATGCAGTACTGCAGTCTACTTCTGCTTATTGCCGGTTGACTGCAATTTGGCAGTTTGATTCTCATCAGGCTAAAGGTTGACTCAGCCTTCCATCCTTCTAAGCTCAGTAAAATGAGGACCTGGATTGTTGGGGGCAGTATGGTGACTCTGTAAACCGCTTAGAGAGGACTGTAAAGCACTGTATATAAGTCTAAGTGCTATTGCTATTGCTATTCAAGCTCCCTTTCAAACCATCCAAGTTAGTAGTCATGTCATGCCCGCCCTGCCAGTAAACCTTAACCCCTTGCCTAGTTAAACAAGAGGCCCTTAAGAAGAAAAAAATACATGGTGAATTCTCTGTAAACTAAAGATGATTGTTCAATCTATCTTTGGTGTAAAGTTCAAGTTCAAGGCAACTTGCTTAGGGCTGCACAGACAGAGTGTAAGAATAGTGTAATTAGGCTACATATCAAAATGACGTGTAATTCATACCATACAACATGGTCTATGTCAAACAAATTTAAGTTGCGTTGAATGACCCTCTCACTTTTTATGATGGTTTGTTCTCTCTCTCTCTCTCTCTCTCTCAAAGTAATAGGAGCATATTAATTATCTGCAAAGGTAATTCGCTAATAAATTGCAAGTACTTTCATAGAGGCCAATTAGCATCCCACTAATACTGCCATTTGTTGAAAAAGACTCATGAGAATACCATGGACAACAACAACAACAACAACAACAAATGAACAAACAGTTCATTGAACAATCCAGAGTTCTCCATCAAAGAAGAAATAACCCAGGCTCAATTTATCCTACTTCAGATGTATTATGTGAAGATTCAGCTCTCAGGAGAATGCTCTAATGCTAAGAAAGGTGAAAGGAAAGAGGGAAACCAGTAGCATATGCCTGAACTTAGTTACAGTAGCTACAGGTACACTGTTGAAAGGCCAGGTTAGAGAGAGATAATTATGGACAACATCTAACTATGTGTTTGCTTCAAGTTGAAAACAGCTTTTTGATGGCACACAATCAATCTATCAACACTGTCATTAGATTTCTGAAAAAGAACAGTTATGTTATGACATATTCCAGATGAGTTGGGTTTCAAAGGTCACATTGACTAGGGATTATCATTGTTGAAGCTAGAGAAATCTAGATGACAACAGTTTATGGAAGACTGACTTGTCATTTCCTGAGGCATGAAAACAGTTCTTGACAACTGAGTGGAACTTGCTTTTGAAAAGGTATGTGCTTCTTCTTGATAAGGTATAATAGAGAAATACACATACATTCTGAGACTTCCTAGCACTTAAAAGAGGAGAATTCCTTACCAATGTAGTCATGAGTACAAGCTCTTTTGTATTTCTCAGCCCTTAAAAGGATACATTCTAAAAAAACAGACAATTATTTTGTTTATTTCTAGCAACAATGCCTGAAATATTGGAAGTATTATCTCCTGTGAAATTGTATTATTTTAACTAAAGAATAGCTTTGGAAAAAAACCCAGAAAATAAATCAAAATTTGACATTAAGGTGAATAGCCATGGGTGCATATAAAAATTGGAACATTCCAATAGCTCTGTGGCTTTTTTCTCCTTGGAAATTTAGGAAGTGGAAATTCTGGCAGTACAAGGAACAAGAGATAAATGATATGTTTTTTCCTTTTTTAAAACCCCAATGTCCTTCATCCTTGGCATTAACTCTGCCTCTTGCTGAAATCCTTTGTTCAAGAAGTTACATTTGATTGATGGAACACAGCCAGTGCATCTCCTCGCTAAACCAAGCACAAATATTTTTGTTGGTGAATACAAAAACAAAGCGTTTTCTCAGAAAGGTGAGTTTTAGTTAATTACTGAAACCATCAACACTGATAATCAATGTTTGAAAACAAATTGCTTAAGATCAGGAATACCATGGTGGTCAAAAGAGCTCTATCTCCAGACAATTTAAACAGTACAAACTTCTTAAATGAAATTGTAAAACAGCATGTCCCAACATGGATCCCTTCAGATGTGTGTGCTGGCTGACAAATTTAAAGATTTGTAGAGAACCAAAATGGAGAAGATAAACTTATAGAATATAAAATCAAAGAATCATAGAATGGAAACCCTGGAGAGCATGTAGCACAGGGGCGAAATCCAGCAGGTTCTGACAGGTTCTGAAGAAGCGATAGCAGAAATTTTGAGTAGTTTGGAGAACCGGTAGCAGAAATTTTGAGTAATTTGGAGAACTGGCAAATACCACCTCTGGCTGGCCCCAGAGTGGGGTGGGAATGGAGATTTTGCAATATCCTTCCCCCAGAATGGGGATTTTGCACCAAGCCATGCCCACAGAACCAGTAGTAAAAAAATTTGGATTTCACCACTGATGTAGCAGTAGCAACAGCAACAGCACTTAGACTTATATACCACTCTACAGTGCTTTACAGCATTATCTGAGTGGTTTACAGTCTTGACCCTCAACAATCTTGGTCCACATTTTACCAACCTTGAAAGGATGGAACTGAGCTGAGTCAACACTGAGCAATCAAGACATTTTACCACAACATTTGGTACGTAAGTAGATTGAGAAATCCTGAAATTCCAAGTCTATCATTAAGCAACCCTGGAAAGAAAATTTAACAGCAGGTAGCTCAAGGTAGCACAGCATAAGTATAGGGATACCCATCAGGTCAGAGGTGGTGATTACCAAAGGATGAATGATCATATGCAGGATCTAATAATGGTAGGAAAAAGGAAAACTGGAATCATCATGAACAGTGAAAATTATCCTCCACATTTATTTTGAGATAATCCTCAACATAAGGATGAACATTTGTGTCATGAATTTTTCCACTATTACTTATAGGGAAACATTTGAAGGTATAAGAAGAGGCATAAATTGTGTCGACAAATGTCTGTTCAGAGATAACGCATTCATTGGAAACATGTCATGGAGAGTGAGGACATCCCTTTTTGCCATAATACTGGGAAGAGGACCACAACACAACTACTTGAACATGAGCAGAGAAGCATCCTTCACATTAATGTCTGGAACTCATGTGAGTGTAATCTTTACTTCCTCCATCTTTTAGCTCTGCACCAGTGCTTAGGAAGATACAGGATTAAACAGCCATCTGATTCTCAGCTTAATGAGTAAACAGCCTTACAGCATTAATTTATTACAGAAATTAAAGCCTTCCAATTTTTTACAGTAATAGTCTTGGCCAAATTTGTCAAGGAAGTTTCCACTGTAACCTTAATCTGGGAACAAAGGTTTCTGTTTTGATCACTCTGTTTAAGAAGTGTTTCTGCAATATTTTCAACAGATCATTTGCTGAATCATAAAATTAATCACTCCAGTCAAGTACTTTTCACACAGGCTGACGCTGACAAATGGAAATTGTTCATATACTCAGAAACAGGAGAGAGAGTGAATGAGCGCCAATTTTTAACTGTCTCAGGATTCTTGGCAAAGTGTGTTGCTATGTAAGAGACATATTAATTACCAAAAGACAGGTAAAAGATCTTGCTGCATAAAACTTTCAGTAAAGGACGATATAGGACACTTTAAATTTATATGGTTGTTTTTTTTTACATATGTACAGTTTAACACAGGAGTACATGCCCTCACATTTCGTAAATATTTAAGTATATCTTTTCATGTGACAACACTGAAGAAATGACACTTGGCTACAATGTAAAGTACCTTATATTCCGGCGTATAAGACGACTGGGCGTATAAGACGACCCGCAACTTTTCCAGTTAAAATAAAGAGTTTGCCAGCCATGCATCTTGCAAGGTCAGTACCCGGCGTATAAGACGACCCC
>JANHFM010010887.1:59546-79949 GCA_032468115.1 Grayia smithii | reverse complement strand
GGTGAGATTCGAACCAACACTAATTGCTGGCATCTGGAACTAAACTGAAACACTTAGCCAGAGCATTAATTAGCTGCACCACCGAGGCCCATGTATATGTAACGTATATGTATACGTAATCATTCTATGTGTTTGTGGCTATGTTCTGCCTATTTATGTCCTTTTATTTGTGCCGAAAAAAAATTGTGTCTATACTGTTACTTGTTTCCTTGTACTTTCTGACAAATAAATAAATAAACAAATAAATAAATAAATAAATAAATAAATAAATAAATAAATAAATAAAATATTTTTAAAAACCTTATATTGGCGAATTTACATTTTAAAAAGCCTACCTCAATAAGGTAGATTCACTTCCATTTTCGTGAAAAAAAAAGTATATAATAAAAAAAATCCTCCAAATTGCGACATTATTAACTGACAATAAAACAGAGCTTTATTCATATAGACATCCCTAACTTAAGGAAGTAACTTAAGGGTAAGGAAAATATATTTTGCAAGTGGTGATTTTACAGGGCAGTATCTTCAAAATTGGTTTTGTTTTTTATTTTATTTCTAATTTCAGTCTGAAACCAGTAAGTGGAAAGTTAAGTTCCATAATTAAATTTCTAGTAATCTTCCAGTTAAAGTAGGAGTATGTTTATACTGAATGCATTGTATATGCTTTTAAGTCACCGACATGCTACTTTAAAGATTTCTTCACCTTTAGTTGGTTTAAATCAGGGGTGAAATTGAGTACTTTGAAGAACTGGCAAATACCATCTCTGGCTGGCCCCAGAGTCGGGTGGGAATGGAGATTTTGCACTATCCTTCCCCTGCCATGCCCACCAAGCCACGCCCACCAAGCCACACTACGCCCACCAAGGCATGCCCACAGAACTGGTAGTAAAAAAAAATTGGATTTCACCACTGGTTTAAATGTGAAATTTAGCTATGGTAAAAAAGAATCTCTACTTCACTATTTACTTTTCAGAGATATCATGTCTGGGGTGATTAATTTCCACCTTTGCAATAAAAAGCTGAAGAGACAGCATATAACTTTCTTTGTTAATAAAATATTTGTTTTCAACATTAACATGGACTTTTGTGGACTAATTCTGAATGAAATGTATTTGCAAATTTCACAAAGGGAAAAGCAAGGACATAATCTCACCAATTTTATGTCTTTAATTAAAAAAAAAGTGTACCGGACAAATAACACTGGTGAAGTGAGGATATTTTTAGAGAACGTGAGGGACAATAGATTTTAAGAGAACAGGAAATGTCTATGAGAGAGGAAAACAATTTTGCCATGAGGCAGAGTGAAGTTCTTTTACTTAGGACATCCTTCTTTAACTTGGTGGTGCTTACAAATTTACAGTGTTTTGATCCTCGTAATTCTCAACCAACAGTGGCAAAACTGTGTTTCTTTAGAATTGTGAAAATTGAAATCTCATATATCTGCAGCGCTTCAGACTGAGGAAGGCTGATCGAAGATTTCTTGTCTATACTATAGCTTTCCTGTTGTGTGTTTTACAATTGGATGTTTTTCATTATTTAGATTAGTGGTGTTTACTTGTAGCTCTTTTGATAGTTGTTGAACTACAACTTCCAATAAATCTCCAACCAAAATTAATGTTTCCTTTAATTGTATTCATTTTATGTATTCAATTCATGCTTATACTTATATATATTATCTAATATGTACTCGACAAAAGAAATATAATAATAATAATAATAATAATAAAATGCTAGTAAGGAAGGATTTTTTGAATTGTAGTTCAACCATATCTGAGTACTATGGATTTTCATTCCTCTATATACAATCTGTGGTGAATGAATGAATGAGTGAATGAATGAATGACTAATATATGTATTCTGTTTCAAAATCTGATATAGATTTAGGGTCATTATATCAATTGATGATATATTTAAACAAACTATACCTTGAACATTTTTACACGAGGACTTTGCAATTGCTATGATTCTGTCTAATCCTTCATATTTTAAATCATTTCTGGTTTAGTTTAGATTACCTAAAATTGAACAAAGTTATCACATGCAGCTCTATTAAGTATGTGGTTGTGTCTTTTCTTATTGACAGAAAAAATATCTCTGGTCTTTAGGGAAATCATTATCCTCCCCCCTCCACATTAAATGGTGTATTAAATAAATGCACCACTGCCTACATAGTAGAACTTAGGTGGACTATCTCGTTATGGGTTTGGACTCTGATTTAGGAAATCCAGATTCAACTCCACACTCAGCCACAGTAATTCACTGGGCAATTTACTGATGGTCATTTTCTTTCATCTTAACTTCCCTTTCAAACTGTTTGAGATAAAATGAAGGGAAACCATTTTTTTTGCTGATGGAAACTAACAAACATACTAGAGCACTAAGTAAAGGTTATAAGCAGTGGTGAAATACTCGGCGGATTGCTACCAGTTGGCTGCCCATGCATTTGCGGTGTGTGGCAAAAGCACACTGCGTGAATGTACGATGCGTGCCAAATGCACACTTCACCTGGAAAAAGAAGAGTTCCCAAGGTAAGTAGAACAGTGAGGGGTGGCAGGAAACAGGTGATTGATGGAAATACCGGTTCAGATGAACTGGTAGCTTTTTTAAACTACCGGTTCACTTGAACTGGTAGCTTTTTTTAAACTACTGGTTTGCCTGAACTGGTAGTTGTTGTCTTTTAAACTACCGGTTCGCCTGAACTGGTAGCTTTTTTTAACTACCGGTTCGCCTGAACTGGTAGCCTTTTTTAAACTACCGGTTCACTTGAACTGGTAGCTTTCTTTAAACTACCGGTTTGCCTGAACTGGTAGCTTTTTTAAACTACCGGTTTGCCTGAACTGGTAGTTGTTGTTTTTTAAACTACCGGTTCTCCTGAACTGGTACCTTTTTTTTAACTACCGGTTCACCTGAACTGGTAGCCTTTTCTGCTTTTTTTAACTACCTGTTCACCTGAACTTGTAGCTTTTTTTAACTACCGGTTCGCCTGAACTGGTAGCTTTTTTAAACTACTGGTTCACCTGAATTGGTAGCTTTTTTAAACTACTGGTTCACCTGAACGGTAGCTTTTTTTAACTACCAGTTTGCCTGAATTGGTAGCTTTTTTAAACTACCAGTTCACCTGAACTGGTAGCTTTTTTAACTACCAGTTCGCCTGAACTGGTAGTTTTTAATCTCTACTGGTTCTCTCGAACCAGAGCGAACCAGTAACATATCATCCTTGGTTATAAGGAATATCTGTAACTCATCTAAAACAAACATACAGTGTTGTTTTCCTTATCAACCTACACAGACAAGGTTAATATACAACTTGCTTATTTCTGGATTTTTCTTCTGCAAACTATTATTTTCCATTTTCACCTTTTTGTCATGATTTTTCCAAAACTGCCATCAATAGGAACAAAAGTGAGGAAAAAAGGCTTTTGGGGTCCTTGTAAGTCTTTCCCCCCTGGAAAGAAGGCATCATAATTTTAGGTGGTACCTCAAGTATTTTCCCAGAGAATATAAGGGTTAACTTTGCTCCCTTGATTGGCAGACCATTATTTCATGCCATTCATCAGGTTTCAAATGCTTCATTTTCACAATTTTTTGATATGGAGCGAGTAGGAAAATTTTAAATCTTCCTTGGGATCACTAACAAGCTGTGAGGTTTCTGGACTGAGGCCAAAATTTTAAAATGAACTAATAGAAAAAGTTCTCAAAAGTTAAGAAAGACGTTCAAAAGGCTAGAATGTGTTATATATTGGAATATAATGCAAAACTACAAAAGTTAAAGAAGATTATAGCTAGGATATAGCAGAGTATAAATGTTAATCAGTGGTAATGTTAAAGAATAAGATCCTGAATCTTACTTAGGAAGGAACAGCTTGAAATTCCAAGACAGCAGAGGTCGTTTTCTTCTGCCCTCTGCCCAAAAATATCTGGCAACTAAAATAGTTAACATGGAGTTAAATCTCTAGTGGTTGTCCTACTGAATTTATTTTTTATTTTTATTTTTTATTTACTGTATTTTCCGGAGTTTAAGATGCACCTACCTTTTTGGGGGAGGAAAACAAGAAAAAAAAATTGCCTTTGCCTTCCAGCATCCATCCGGTATTCATCTGACCCATTCGCCATGGCCCATTCAGCGCTGCTGCAGCCCATTCGACGTGGCCTGTTTGCCACCATCACCACCCATTCACCACCACCCATTTGCCACCACCCGTTCACTGCTGCTCGTTTGCTGCGGCTTATTCACCGCCGCCACAGCTCATTTGCTGCAGCCCATTCGCTGCAGCTGATCCCTGCTGCCTGGAACCGGCTGAAAGCATGATCAACGGAGTCTGAAAACAGCCAAAAGATGGGGGCCAATAGGTGGGGGGCAGCAGATGGGCAGGGCTACAATCAATGTATAAGACGCACCCAAAGTTTCGTCCTCTTTTTTGGGGGGAAGTGAGTCTTATACTCCAAAAAGTATGGTATTTTCATTTTTATAAGACAAAAATAATAAAGGTAGAAGAATCAATCATATTAATCACATTTTAATTCAACTTAAATTTAAATTGAATTAAACTTTCAACTGAATTAACTTTTACTTTCCATAAAAGTTGTATACCTTTGGTTTAGCTCGCTATTTATAAAACTCGCTATTTATTTATAAAACTCCATGCTTGCCAGTTTCCTTCACATCACTGTCCATTAACCATTATCCCAATAGGTGAAAGAGAAAGCTACCAAAGAATTTCTCACTTTGAAAACTGAACTGATTTAGTTCTAGGAAATTAGTGGATTTAATGTACAATAAAACTACTTGGTAAGGAAACATTTGGAACTGTGATGGCTGATGATGGCTGATAACAAAAATGGAGCTAGTCAACTCCAGTGGTTGTTGAAGATGGATTGTTGATCAAATCAAATCAAATCAGAACAAACCTTTATTATGGTCATAATCCAGCATAAACAGATTGTGGTACAATCAGCACAGTTTGTAAACCACCCAGAGTCACTTAGGTGAGATGGATGGTGTAGAAATTTGATAAATAAATAAAAAAGAAGATACATAAGAATCTAACAAAATTGGAAGATACGTTTTAAAAAACAAGAATCTAAGAGAGTCTAAAAGGAAGGGTAGGAGCATTAGATGGGTGTAAGGGAGCATAAACTACATTGAAGACTATATTAAATTACAAAGCCCTCTAGAACGGTGACCTAGATTGCTCATTACAGTAAGTCTACTTTATGGCACAGGTCATCATCCAACAAATTTTAAGTGCTGTTGTGCAGAAAGAATCTGGCAACGTTATATGTTGTAGTAGAGGTGGTATCTGTGAGCTAAGGGAGTTTTCAGGAATTGTCCTGTGAACCCTGGGTATTTCTGCAGTAATGGTGAGATGAAGGTAGTATGAACATCTGTGTAATATAAGCATTGAAGAAGCAATTCTCAGTTTTTTTCTTTCAAGAGTCACAGGAGTGACTCTCCAAGTAAGGAGTTTTCCTGTATCTGGCCTTCAAGGACAACTGAGGGGAGGAATGATATTGCTCCAGAGTAAAGGTCCTCCAATGTTTAGGGACTTCATGTGTAGTTACATACGCCATAGGCCACAGGTATCAAATTCAACCGCGTCACGTGATGTATCGTGATGTATCACAATGTTTTTTGCCTTTCCTGATCCAGGGTGGGCATGGCCTGTGCGTGATGCATCCGGCCCATAGGCCGCTAATTTGCCGTAGGGGAAAAGAGTATCTGTTGGATTTCTTAGCAATAAAGCATGGGATCTTGGCTAGATCCAGTTGGTATTTTGTGTTTGCTACCTGTTGCTTAATGAATAATACTGAGTAGAAGATCTGGAGAGAAGCCCAAGGATGAGATTTTTGTTTTACTGGCTAGTATTTTAATGGGTAGCTTGATCTTAGATTGCTGGTTTTAGAGAAATCTAGTAAGAACTCATAAACAGAAGTTAGATTAGTTCAGGAAAAATGGGGAGATTAGACACAATCCATATAGGTTTGCTGAAAAAAAGGACCACGGGACATTTCTTCTTATCATAGAAGCTCTCGGTGGAACTGGAGATGACTGAAGAGGAGATTATCAAAGATTTATCAGCCAGATGAGAGCCAGCAGGCCACCTTCACCTGCCCATATGATACAAGGATGCCAGCCATTGTAATATTAAGCTGTTTCTTACATTTATAACACTTTATAACAGTAACAGAGTTGGAAGGAACCTTGGAGGTCATCTAATCCAACCCCCTGCTCACACTGGAGACCTGTACTAGGGATTTGAACTGCCAAACCACCGACCTTTCTGATCGACAAGCTCAGTGTTTTAGCCACTTACAGTACATAGCAACAGTTCTAGCATTGGGTAACACACATATAGACTAGGTTACATACATTAAACTCATATCATCATTTGCTAAAATATGCTTACTGCGAGTTCTTCTGCGCCTATATATTTGAAAGCAGAAAATATCTATTTGCTACTTCTACATTAGGCTGCATCCAGCTGTCATTCAGAAGGGGAAAATGGCTACAGGAGAACATAAAACAATTAAGAAGGATAAGAATTGGGGAAGCACAGCTGCTTGACTTTTCTGATAAAGCTTGGTGCGTGTTTTCCTTGTTTCTTGTTAAATGTCTTTTAACAGGGAAAAACAAGACTCTCTATGGCCCATTTTCTTTCGAATCCATGTTCATGAGTTATCAAAACGACACCAGGAGTTCAAATCTATGTCTCCAAAGAAGATAGTCCTTGACTTAAGACCACAATTAAACCCAACATTTCCACTGTTAAACAATACAGTTGTTAAGTGACTTTTGCCCCCTTTCATGACCTTCATTGCCACACATGTTAAGTGAATCACTGCAGTTCTTAAGTTTAAAATGGTTGTTAAGTGAATCTGGCTTCTGCATTGACTTTGCTTGTCAGAAGGGCACGAAAGGAAATCACGTGACCCTGGGACACTGCAACTGTCATAAATATGAGCCAATTGCCAAGCATCTGTGGGAAGCCCACCCCTCCCAGAGAATGAAACGTTTTGGGGAATATGAAGAGGCAGAATACTATATTTCCCTAAAGGAGAAATGGGGGAAAAATATTAACAAAGGCAGAAAGCAGCCCCAACAACCTCCAGCAGATGCCTGAAGTCTTTAGAGATGGATATTTTGTGCCCATTAAGAAAGACTGGGCCAATCTCTTCACAAAACAAAACACCTTCAGCTCCTGGTGATGGGATTTAAAAAGGACATGGCCTTTAGGACATAATAGGATTAACCCACCACCACTGAAATAACAAGAGACACAAAAGCCCCTTTACTGCACAATCCCAAGAACAGTTCAAACTTCAAAGTCACAAAAACCTATAAAGGTCCATCCACTCATTCAACCAATTTGTCAGCTGTCCCAGAACTACATGCTGTTGTTGGTTCTGCTCATCAATAAAGAGAGTCCTTCTTTCCAATCAGCCTCCATTTTATTTCCAGCATCTTTCTCCCGGATTGGAACCAGACTGGATTTTTCTTCCAACACATCCAAATTTCGATCATATGACTGGGGTGGGGGGTGGAGGGTGGGGTTTGCTGAAATGGTCATAAGTGTGAAAAACGGACATAAATCAGTTTTTTTTAGCCCTGTTATAACTTCAAATGGTCACTAAACAAAAGATTGTAAATTGAGGACTACCTATGTAGGATTTTTTCCCCCTTAATTTTGCTTCTTAGTTTTCACCTCCACTACATGTTTCAAGGGGGATGTGGTGGCTCAATGGCTTAGACGCCAAGCTTGTTGATCGAAAGGTCGGCAGTTCAGCGGTTCAAGTCCCTAGTGCCGCGAAACGGGGTGAGCTCCTGTTACTTGTCCCAGCTTCTGCCTACCTAGCAGTTCAAAAGCACATAAAAATGCAAGTAGAAAAATAGGGGCCACCTTTGGTGGGAAGGTAACAGTGTTCCATGCGCCTTTGCATTTAGTCATGCCGGCCACATGACCATGGAGACGTCTTCAGACAGTATTGGCTCTTCGGCTTTGAAACGGAGATGAGCACCGCCCCCTAGAGTTGGGAACGACTAGCACATATGTGCAAGGGGAACCTTTACCTTTACATGTTTCAAGAGAAAATAAGTTTTTTTTTTAGTTGCCAGCTTAAACAAATCACTCAAATATGTTGCATACCCTCAGACACATGCATACAACACAAAATAAGGATATGGGCAGGGAGGTAGAAACTCCTTTATTTCCTTCATTCTTCCCCATGGAGAGAATTTTTATTACTCCTGGAGCTGTCTCAGCTTAGAGAGGGCAATGATTAAATGAATTTCTTTGCTCTTTGTTCTCAGTGTTTTGAGGCAGAAGTAAATATAATCGTAGATTACCTTCAGATGGCTTTTGAGGGATTGTAGAGTGGAATCTAAGGCACTGTAGGAATATCCTGAGTTAAATAGACTAGGAGGATTGAAAAGAAAATATTGAGAAACCTGGTTTTCCTTCTAATCCTTCTGAGCCCATTCAATAAAGAGGAAGTAGAACATTAATATACTTCACTTTTTTGTTAAGTGACCTTGATAAAAGCAAGTAGGTGAATACAAAAATTAGTTTAATTAGTGGATTTTTAATATCATCTAAGTCATTCAGACCATTTACTATGCTGACCATTTAAGTCAATTTCGCTAATGGATGAGGAGACAGGAAGGTACACAGTACAAAACGGTGTGCAGATGTCTAATTCAATAATTTTTTCTCTCTCTAAGCCCCTTTAGCAAATTGCATATCTTGGAAGTGAATTGCATATCTTAAAATGGAATTCCATTTAGCATTCTTACAACTGCACAGAAATGCAGGGGTTATTTCTGACCTACTTGTAGAATGAAAATGGCATCCAAAACTCTGTAGCATAGGGATTCAAAAAAGCTGGATTGGTGAAAGGGCTATTTGCAAATCTGTGCAGATGTGTAAATGTTTTCTCTTGACGCATCATACAAATAAGTGATGGCAGGCTTCTACACTGGTCAGGACTCCACATGCCAGCAGTTCGTGAAGGAATCTGAGACATTTTGCTACCTGACACAGTGGATTAGAAGCAGTGGTTTTGCAGAGCTTGGATTCCACCATTGTGGCTGCCACTTGGACCTTTTTTGACCATGCCTTGTAGTCACCCCTGATCTGAAAGTGCCCCCAACTTCAAAATTGATGATGAAATTGTGTTCCTCATGATGCTAAAGGCAGCAGATGAGGTTAGACCAGAGGTCAGCAATCCGCAGCTCTGAAGCCACGTGTGGCTCTTTCATTTCTCTGCTGATGCTCCCTGTTACTGATCGGCTCCACAATTGATAGTACTATTGGTTAGGACAGGTAGAGGAAAAAGGATGACGCGCTAGGAGGAGACTCTATGGTGGGGGGAACGGAACTTCTGGTCAGCAGAGGAAAAAGGATGCCACACTAGAAGGAGACTATGATGGGGGAACTGGACTTCCGGTCAGCTCCAGAATTGAATGGGGACTTCCAGTTAGAACCTTTGTGGCTCTTTGAGTGTTTAAGGTTGCCGACCCCTGGGTTAGACAGATGTGGTATTAGATTCACAACTTTTTTCTCCAAAGAGAAGGAAAGTGGTGGGTTCAACAGCAGCAGGCAATCATTACTGCTCCAAAGACCTGTCACTGTGCTTCCTGGTAGGTAAACTAGACATAAGTGCAAAGAGAGGTAGATCATCCGTATCTTATGTCAGACCACTAATATTTTCATGCTAAAATTGATGTATAGGTTATCAGTTAGCTTTCACGCTTAAGGTATTGATCCAAAATCTTCAAAGCCCTAAATAGCTTCCAGTCTGTCTGCTGAGAGCTTTCCATTCTTGTTAAGAACATATAAAGAAATCTTTAAAATTGTAGAGAGACTTATGAGATATATTTTTAAAATTCAATTTATATACCTGTCTATCTCACCTATGTGACTCTGGATGGCTCAAATACTTAATAACAGAAAGTCCTTCTTTTTTTAATTGCTTTTACTTTAATTCAAAACTGGAGTTATGAGCTGTTGTGATGATTTGGTTACACAGAAATCATACTCTTTATGTGGCAAAAAAATTATACATTGCATAAGGATGCTATGTGAAAAACATACTAGTTCTGCTGTGTCAATATTCATTAAAAGTACACACCCAAGGCTATTTTATACTTAGATGAATAACTTTCATTATTAGTGTAACTGGCCATAAGTATGAAATAATATTGGCTGTGTGAAGAAGTTCTGATTGGTAAAGAGTCCAATGACAACATTAAAACAGACAAAATTAGAGGTGCATACTGTAACCAGGATTCAGTCATGAGAATTAAATCCTACTGAAAACAATGGGTTGCATATTAATTGTAAGTACATCAAAGCTTTCAAGTGGAATTTAATCATAACAAACTTTGGTTGGTCTGCTTCCATAGCAATTGCTCTCCTAACCCTCAATGTATATATATTAAGTTAGACCTCCTTTTATGGGGTACTCAAATAGTCTGAGTTCTTAATAACAAGCTATAGTCCAAACTCTACTTTTCTGGTTTTGTTGAAAGCTTCAGTGAGCATGTTATTGGAAACTTTCACCATCTTTCTTGAAAAGTTCTTCATAGGATCTTCAGACATTCCATGGTTTTCCTGTGTTAAAGCTAACTTGCAATACTTCTGGGATGGAAATAGAGATTGAAATGTATGTATGTATGTATGTATGTATGTATGTATGTATGTATGCATATATGCATGTATGTATGTATGTATGTATTTTTATTTATTTATTTAATTTCTAAAATGCATATCTCCCTCATATCTTTTGTCTGCCACTGTGCATGTAAGCAGATTCTGCGTAAGGTACAGCCTTTTAAAGTTTTGTAGTTTTGTTTTGAAAAAGCATTTTTCAATGAGACTGAGTAGGATTAGCACGCACAATTCATACTGAAGGCTTAAGAAGAGCTCACACAGTGGTACTGTCAAAGTTGAAGGGCTGTGGAACAACGTGTTTTCTGAGAAGTGTCATCTCTTGCTTAATCCTTTACTTAAACTAGATGGATGGATGGATGGATGGATGGATGGATGGATGGGAGAGAGATCTCTCCTTGGAAGACAAAAGCAGCTGTTGTACTCTCTCTCTGTCTCTCTCTGTCTCTGCCTCTGTTTCTCTCTCTCTCTGTCTGTCTCTCTGTCTGTCTCTTTGCCTCTGCTTCTGTCTGTCTGTCTCTGTCTCTGTCTCTGTCTCTCTCTTTCTCTCTCTCACACACACAGAGATTGGAACACCCTGGTTTCTGAGGAGTTGTGCAGGCCAGCTGGTTAAACCTGGATCCACTGATCTGTGGACAAGCCAAACAAATACAAATAGAAAATCTAGGGATTTTCTGCTGGCCTTCAGGCTGAAGAAGGAACAGAGCGATGGAAAGAAAAAGGGAAGGGAGGGAGGAAGAGCAGCAACTCATTCCAATACTAATGAGTTACTAATACTAATACTAATACTCATTCCAATACTAATTACTATTACTAATACTAATACTAATACTAATACTAATGTATCTGGGAAGAAATTGATACATTGTTTGAAAGGAAATTGAGTAAGTTAAAAGCTTCAAATCCTCGGGGATAGGGCTTTAGCCTAGAAGTGCCTGAAATATTTATTTTGTTTATTAAATTTATATGCCGCCTATCTCACTGCTACACCGACTCTGCACAAGGGAATCCAGTAGCTATTAAAAGCTTTGGGGGAGGACAGAGAGTAAGGAATACCTCACAAGCAGCTCTGAAACTTTTTACAGAGAATCTCCTTGGCCTAAATGTTGTGTGGTGTTCAGCAGGGACCATTCCCTCCGTGTAAATCGTTTGAAGCAATCCAAATAAAAATTTTTGCAAACTCCTTTTCAAGAGGCCAGATATGTATCGAATGAGCCTTGATGGCGCAATTAGCTAACACACTGGCTAAGTGTCTCCACTTAGTTCCATCTGTCTGCAATTAGTGCCGGTTCAAATCTCATCAGGCTCAAGGTTTACTCAGCCTTCCATCCTTTCGAGGTAGGTAAACTGAGGACCCAGATTGTTGGGTCAATAAGCTGACTTCATAAAAATGCCGTTTGTGGGGGCAAAAGCCCTAATAAAGCAGGCATATACAAGGAATGAAGGCTATGGCTAAAGCACATTGGTTTGTGCTTAATAAATTGTAAGCTGCCCTGAGTCTTCAGAGAAGGGCTGCATATAAATTGGATTTTAAAAAAATTATTATTTAACACATTGCTAATGATACCATAATTAAAAAGCCATGTAGAACATTTGTTTTGCAAGCATGTTTAATAAAAGAGATCATGCAAAAATGAACAAGAAGATGTTCCATTCCAGACTAGCATATAATCATGATGGGCAAAGAACAGCTGAGAGGACATGAAAATGACACCAAAAGATCAGTTACCAAACTACTCATTTTAATCTATGTAGGCATTGTAGAAGACCATTATCTGATAATAATATTCCTGAGTTGAGAAGGAAACAATCTGTCCTATTGTCTCCTTTCCAAAATGAAGTAAAATTTGTATATAACATCTCAATTTTCTTAGTCCAAGCTCTCTACATTGTTCTGTGAAATAATGTAAGACAAGAGGGAGGACCAGAGCATCCAGTTGTTCATTCTGTTTCTCTCCAATGATGAGAAAGTTTTCTTTTTGCAGCTGTTATACAGTTGTGGGGGGGAGGATATATATACTTCAGAAAGAAACTATATTTGTACCCCTGCATTCCCCAAAGCACCTTTGGGGTTTCAGATCTGAGGTTCTCCACAGTCTACTATATCTTATCAAAAGTAGAGATAGAGATGTTGGGTAATATGATTTTAAAATGATGTTGTCTACCAAAAGCCCTTGGCATGAATGAACTAGCATAATTACATGGTTGCAATTGGATGACATCTAATAATTCTAAATCCAATATTACCGTAAGTATTTGAAATCAGGGTGGGAATCTGAAATCTCCAGATTTTGCTGAACAACCACTCTCTCATTGCTGTGGATGCTAGTTGAGGCTCTTAGGACTTATGGTTTGGCATCTGCCAGAAGACTGCACATTCACATTCCTGGATTGTCATCTTCAATCATTCTAAATTTATGTCCATGAAGGAAGATAGAAGCGTTGACCTGGAAGTTGTCTTGAATCAGGAAGCCTGATACATACATTTCAAGGAAGTCCTAAAAGTAATCGCTGAACTTGCCAAAGGACTGGGAGCAATATCAGAAACAATGTGACTGACACAACTCTGTAAATTAAATTCCACTAATAAACAGTCTCACCCCTTCTCTAGCCTCAATTGTATCAAATCCCCCATGGACCGATTTCAGCAGCCCAGGTAGAAGTGCACCTCACAAAGCAAAATGAATCTTATGTGCCATTTGATGATAAATATATGAAACACTTCATCTTTAGTTAATCATTAATGGGTATTATTAGAAGTAGTTAAACCTCTTTGCACTGCTGATAGCAGTTAAAAGGAAAATAGTCAGAATAGGACTTTGAGACCCCAAAAATAGTTTAGCTGTGGTTTATAAATTAACTTGCTCTTTGGGCTAAGCTAATTTTGATTCAATTAATAATTCAAGTGTAGGTAACTGGCGCCTTCCACATATTTTGGACCACTACATTCATTAGTTCCAGTCAGCATTTCCCCCTCAAAAAAGCAAATCAAAGAATTTTAAAGCAAGAAAAGAAAAAAGGAATCTGCTACTAATTTACAGCTAAACCATTCACTACACCTCTTCATATTTTACTATTCTTCCAAATCATCCTTGCTTCCATTCCATTCATACACAAAACACTGATTCATACATTGCCTCAGTTTTCCTTCATATATTTATTTTGCTTTTCCATCGTTACTTTCTCTATATATTCAAATCATTTCAACATTTTTCTGTGGTACAGATAGCCCTCGACGTATAACCATAATTCAGCCCAAAATTTCTCCTGCTAAATGAGACAGTTAAGTGAGTTTTGACCAGTGGTGGGTTGCTCCCAGTTCAGCCCGGTTCGCGCGAGCCGGTAGCAGTGAAGGTGTGACGTTACCGAACCGGTTCTCCGCGGCTGGGAGCTGGTCCCACCTGCCCACCCGTACTTACGCTTCTCTGTTCTGCGCATGTGTAGAGTGCTTGTTTCGAGTTTTTTCCCAAGGAGAGTAGTTAGTGCGCATGCACAGAGTGCACATTCGGTGCGCATGTGAGTGAAGTGAGTATGCGCACGCTGATCACACGCAAAGCGCTTGCATGAAGAGAACCGGTAATAAAGGTAAGTAGAAACCACCCCTGGTTTTGACCCATTTTATAACCTTTCTTGCCACAGTTGTTAAGTGTATCACTGCAGTTGCTAAGTTAGTAACATGGGGGTTGTTAGGTAAATCTGGCTTCCCTATTGACTTTGCTTGTCAGAAGGACAAAAGTTGATTATATGACCCCGGGACACTGCAACTGTCATAAATATGAGTCAGTTGCCAAGCATCTGAATTTTGATTACATGGCCATGGGTACACTGCACTGGTCATAAGTATGAAAAATGGTCATAAGTTACTTTTTTCAGTGCCATTGTTAACTTCAAATGGTCACTAAATGAACTGGGTATGTCGAGGACTATCTGTGTTCATATTTATTGTTATATTCAATCTGTATTCATCCAGCACTCTTTAACTCTGGATCCTCTCACTTGTTGTTTTGACCATACACACTTCTTAAGTATCTCATTCCTTTTGTTAATAACATTTTTAATTGAATTTTAAAATTACAGAGATAAAAAAAAACTAATATAAACTAAAAAGAATATTAACAACAACAAAAGATAAAATGCAAAAAGAAAAAAAGAGGGAAAAGAAAAGGATACATTCTTTCTAAATAATATAGATAGAAATAACTTCCCCCTTTGTAAAGACGAATATAAACATTTTCAATAGCTTAACAGCTTCTCTAATATTTCAACCAAAACTCTTTTCATCCCATATCTCATTTTATCTGTTGACAAATAATAAAACCTCATCTTTCAAACTTAATCAGAAACGTTCATTAAGAGCTACCAGAATTAACCATATAGACATTTTAACTTTCATTATTCTTTCCCATAGTTTATATAATACTTTGTTATTTTCTCTAAAACTCTTCTTCCCATGTCTCTCATATCTATAAACAGATCTTTCAAACCTCATCATTCAAACTTAATCAAGAAAAATTATATTAAGAGCTACCGGAAACAACAAATTGAAAATATTAATCTTTAATCCCTTCAAATGATGCAACAATTTTTCATTCTTCTCTTCATCTATTCTAATTATAATACCATAGCTTATCACTGTCTCTAAAAAGACAACAAAACTCTCTTCTTCCCATAAACAAATATTTAAAGTCTCATCATTCAGTCCTAGTCAAGAAAAACCACTAAAAGCTGTAAGAAAAGAGGATTACTGTATATACAATTTAACTTTGATCAAATAGGCCCACTTTGTAAATTTAGTTTTAAGAGACTTAATTATTCCCTTTAAGTAATGTCCCAAAAGCTGATTTTTTTTCTCTCATTTGTTTTACTCATGAATTTCTTCATATGTATACCACATCTCTTTTGTAAATCCAAGGTAAGAAAATTAGCCAACTCACTTTTCTGAATTAAGATCCACATATCCCAATCTTTCTTCTGATTTATTACCTGTGTGTGTCTTTTAACTGTTGAAACCTTGGCAAGTTTCATTTGTTGATGTTGTGTAACATCTTTGTCAATATCATTCTTATATACTGTCAGTTTTAAATCCATATCCTCTTCTATCTTCTCTATTTAAGTCCATTTTTATTGTATTAGACAGTCTAAAGCAGGAGTGTTAAACTCGTGTTGTCTCAGTGGCATCACATGATGTATCCTAACTTTTCCCCCTTCGCTAAACCGGGCGTTGGCGTGGCCAGCGTGTGACGCATCCAGCCCACAGGAGTTTGACACCCCTGGTCTAAAGAGTAAGTTCTGGATACGTTGTTGCCAAATATACTTGAATTCTTTCAGTTAAAATATTTTCTCCATTCTCTCTTAGTGAGAGTTCTCCTTTATCATCTTTAATTCTTTCTGAATGTGACTAGACTTCAAGGTCTCCTTTTATATGCCTTTCTTTGATCAGAACATTTCCCAGGAAGAGATTTCTTACACTTAAATTCAGTTCTTCATATATTTTAATAGAATTGTAAACAAACAATAAATATTCTTATAACTGTTTCAAAGTTTTGTTTTCGATCAACGTAGTACCCAAGTCCATAAAGTATTTCCAAAATCAACATACTAATTGTCCTTTCACTACTTCTTTCTAAATAACAAAAAAAGTTTAAAAATAGATAAACCTTCCTTTGCTGAGGGTTGTACAAAAAACCATCAAGTGTACTAAAACTTATCCTTCTGGAGGTTCTTAGTGTCCAAAAGGCAATTTATAAGCCATTTCCAATAAAAGTGATTAAGAGGGGAGATGGGCGAACCCAGTGTCCTTATGAAAGATTCTGACTGAGACTTAGGCAAAACTATTTCTCACAACTCCCAGAGCTCTAAAACTTACTGGAGAAGCCTTCTTTATGATCCCATCATGGGAAACATCTGTAAGGAACCCTCTGGGCAACCCCAAGTCCTGTCGTATGGAGAGGTATTCAGGGAGGCAGTTTTAGGTGTCTCATTCCCACTGCATTCAACTTACAGTACCTGCCTGTTTCTCTTCACAAACCCTTTTCTCATTTCCCTATAACTGAGAAAACATACTTTTTAAAATATTTTAAATAGGACTGAAAGGCTAGGCTTAATAAGTAGCATGTAGATCAAGAAATGGGATATGGGAAGAAGAGATCATTTATTGTATTTTAAGAGAAGATGATAAATTATTATGTTTGTTTATACTTGAGATGAAGGAGGAAGTCATTTATTTATATATTTCTTTTCTTTTTCTTTACTGTATTCTTACAGAAAAGGAAAATACTTTATCAGCTGCTGACTGAAAGATTGTCAGCACCTCTGTTGAAGTGGTGGGGTGGCTCAACTCCGTTTCCCCCTTTGAAGTTGTCTGATGTTGGTTTGCTGAATCCAAGCCTGTTCTTCCTTCACCATCAGTCACCTGTTAAACCTGCAATCTCCCATACAAACCAAGTCTTCCTCCAACACACATTTTCGATCAAGTACTATCCGTGTTTTTTCTTTTATAATTGTAAACCAGTTGTGGTCCGGTGCTCTTCAGGCTGCCTTAAAGTCCCAAGGGAGAAAACAAAGAGGAGGAAGAGCTCATACTGGCTTCTATAAGATTTTCTTTCCACATGGATGGACTTTATTTCTTTCTAATGCCCTCTTCCTTTTTTTTTTTTGGTCTTCATTCAACCTCTAGCTAACTTCTGTTACGGTTTTTCTTCTCCAAGTTCATCTCTCTTGTTTTTTACAGCAACCTAAACCTCTCCTCATTGCTCTGCTACCATCCCAAACTCTTTCTCTCCATCCGTGAGGGATCGCAGCAAATGAACTATTCTTTCTATTCTTTATTCGCAGGATACTAAGAGCACTTCACAGTGAAATATTTCTTCCAGTGTTTATCATCTTTTCTTCTCGAGAATATCTCTAGGGAATAAATATGACTGCAGGCTGAAGTGGGTACTGAAAAACAAATTAAAGTTTCTGTGTTTGAGTAGATCCTTGGCAGCAATAATGTATTTGCATATCCGTATATTGTTTAGCTTCAGGCTGGAGGTTACTGAAGACCCCTTGGCATAATGTGCCAGGGCCAAACATTTATCATCCCTCATCAATTAGCAATTGTAATGTGTTAAAAACCCGATGTGTTTGTTGAGATCTTCAAAGATTGCCTGAAACCTTTTGATGCGTATGAGTTAGGCAGTCTCTCGTTCTATAATGTTGGAGTAGTTTCATTGTTCCAAAACTGTCACTTTGAAATCTGTGATTAGATATCCTGGGAAATTAAATTGCTCTGATATTATTTTGTCCTTGTTTTGAACTCTAATGTCAAACTTATGCGCATTAATTCTTTTGCATGAAGCTTGACCTGTTTGCCCAGTGTAAAATCAAGAGGTACATCGCTGGTGCCTATTGCATTGGATGGAGAATAAGTGAATGCACCTCTAATTTTGTGTTATCCATTCAGTTGTGCCCAACTCTTAGTGATTCTACGGGCCAGGTCTCTCCACATGTTTCTGACATTGCACTACTTCTTTGAGTTTTTGTATGCTCTGGCTGGTGTCAGCTTGATGGTGTTTGTGTGTAATAGTGCTTTTGGATGTGGAGGGAAGTAGACATCTACAGTAGGCTGGTTGTAGAATCTGGTTTCCACGTTAGCAACATTGCTCTATTATGTCCAGTTTCCTGTGAGAATCTGTTTCAGGTTCAGGATTCCTGAGGTTTTTCTACTTCAGCAGAAATACAGTCAAAAGCTTTGGAGAATTCTATATAGTTAGTAGTCAGGCTTCAGGAGACCAGTTCCAAGGTATTGATCAGGCTTTTGCAGATGTCCCCCCTGCAGCATCTCAGCAAGTCTTTTTCAGTACAACAGTTCCCTGCAATGTTTGTAGAAATGATAGTCTGTGGAAAATGATTGGAGGTTTCCTGGAACATGTCAAATAATTGGTTGCTAAGGGTTGTGGGGAGGTGTGTTTTTTTTGGTTTGGTTTGGTTTGGTTTGTCTGTCTTGTCTGTTTGCTTTGTGGGGTCTGGATCAGACATCTGAACTGGGTGATAGATCGTATCCAGCTCCATTGATTTGTTAATGAGCCAGAAATTGAAGTGCTGGGCTTCTAGCTGTTTGCATACTCAATTATTCTAGTCCAATGTATGATTTGTATGAAGGGCTCAGGTAGTTGTTAAGAATTTGCAGTCCTGGATCTTTATTGCAGACATGAGTTCTTTAATTCTTTGAAGCAGCTGCATCCTATCTAGTCTATGTAGTGCAGGTTACGATCCCATAGTGTTCTGTCTTTCAGTTTGGATAGAGTCCCTGTATGGTGTTTTTGTAGGTTTCTGCTATGGTGCTTAATGGATGGAGTAGGTTGCAGGTATGTTCTGATATTTTTTTATATAAAGTAGTGTTATGTATATTATATTCTAGGGGTGCCTTTCTGTTGGTTTCTTTCCCAGAGCACCTTTCAATGAAATGGGGGTGGGTCAATAATTATTTAATATGTTTTGGAGGAAGTTAAGTTCTGCATTCCTGAGTGTTGGTGAATTGCAGTACATTTGGAAAACAAATATTGTTGTTTCAAACCAAACCTTTAAACCTTAAAGGTAGTTGTGTGGCTTCAGACAGTGGCTTCAGCTATATTCTTCATCCTGGGATAAAGAGTAACTCTTCTTCCTAAAGAAAATTAGTGCATCAGTGAATCAGAGTCTACTGGCCGTAACAACTTTAATGAAATAAATTTTGTTTTCCATTTTGCACGTAGCTCACTCAGAAAGCAAATCTGCCGTGTTTTTGTATTAATCTGATACTACTTCAAATAAATCTTCATTAAAATCTTCATTTAGTATTTCTGAACACACTTTCAGAATGTTCACTCTTTAAAATACATTCTGTAAGATGACATATTTCTAAATGCAAATTAATTTTTTTTTTTTTGCCTAGAACTGCAGGTGGTTAATTATGTTCCAATTCATCCCTGATTCCGAAAGATTTTGATCCAGTCACCTCTTATTAGAATTTATAAGTACTCAACTGGGTGTATTCCCAAGACATTCTCTGTAGTTTCAGAGAATAATTATCTCCCTTCATCAGGATGTTTTCAAATAATTTCTGTTCAAACTCCTACTTTTTATCATTACGTTTATACAAATCTCTAGCTATCAAGGACATCCACAGACAAGCATTTCCTTGTTTTACTAGACCCAGAAAAGTCCTTAAATAACGGAAGTCCTACAGGAATCTTTGAGTTTCATTTTTTTTTAAATAGACAAAAATGTTAGAATGGCAGTAATAAAAAACAACTCAAAGGCATCAACAGCTTTAAAAGGGTATTTGTGACTTTTTAAAGACTGCAAAGTGGCTCCAGCAAGTGTAATTGACAATAGTGAATAGATGCCAACAGTGGCCATACAATTACAATTATAGCTGCCATCATAGTAATGTGCACCAGTTAAGACAAGAATTATTTCTAGGTACCGGTATATACTACACAGGGCTGGGAAAATATCAACTTGCACAAGAAACACAGCTTGAATCTTAGGAATGAACCTAAGAGATACGCTTTCGGAGTAGAGGAGAAAACAGTTGAAAAAGACTTAATAGTACTTCTTTCAGACCAAATGTTGCAACTGACTGCTCATTTCAACGTGCAGAGATTTCAGCAACACAGGTGCACATGCCCCAAAACTCTAGAACAGTGTTTCTCAACCTTGGCCACTGGAAGATGTGTGGACTTCAACTCCCAGAATTCCCCAGCCAGCAGAG
>JANHFM010010887.1:16573-26881 GCA_032468115.1 Grayia smithii | reverse complement strand
GCTGAACTGCAGCTAGCAGTCAGCTGAAGTAGCCTGCAGTACTGCACTCTAACCACTGCGCCACCTCGGCTCTAGAACTAAGGAGAAATTTCCTGACAGTGAGAACAATTAATCAGTGGAACAGCTTGCCTCCAGAAGTTGTGGGTGCTCCGTCACTGAGGTTTTTAAGAAAAGATTGGATTGGTCTGAAATGTCAGAGGGTCTCTGGCTTGAGCAGGGGGTTGGACTAGAAGACCTCCAGGGTCCCTTCCAACTCTGTTATTCTGTTATTAAAATTAGCACACTGAAAATCTCATCTATGTAGTTAGTTCATTATTGAGCCTGGCATTTGAATACAGTTGGTCTAATTTATTAAGCATGCCTCAGTTAGCCATAGGTATTTAGAAAGGCTCCTGGAGAGAATGAGAGAATTTTATAATAGCTTTATAATAATCTATCTGCCTCTAACCTTGTTTTCTACAAGAATTTGGAAATAGCTTTTCTGGAGAGCTTTTGATGCCTGACACCATGTATTGTTTGCTATGGTTTTTTTTTTTTATATACTGAAAAGTTTTTCAATACATTTTACTTAACACCCCAACCACTCCCTTCCCCCCCTGACTTCCCAAAACAAAATACAGGGTTATGCAATGTCCCTCTCAAGCAATCATATGCTAACTAACTATAAACTCTTTTTTAACCCCTCCGATCTTTAACTCCCTTAGTACATAATTAAATATTAGCAATATTCTTAAGCTTATCATTTAAACGCTATTTGTAACTTTTTAGTCCCATATTTCTTTTGAATATAGTCAATCCATTTTTTTCCAAACCACAATAAATCTCTCTTGTGTGTGATCTTTCAGATAAGTTGATATTTTCGCCGTTTCCGCAAAGTTCGATACTTTTAAAGTCCCTTCTTCTATAGTAGGTCGATCTTCCTTCTTCCAGTATTGCGCCACCAAAAGTCTTGCTGCAGTTATAAGATTTAACATCAATTTAGTCTCTATAACAGTACAATCCGTGCAGTGGAGGGTTGCTTCCGGTTCGGTCCGGTTCGCACGATCCGGTAGCGGTGACATTGTGACGTCACCGAACCGGTTCTCCGTGTCCTGGACCTGGGCCCACCCGCGCACATGCACTTACTTTTTTCCGAAAAAGCTTTGAAAATCGCGCTCTGCGCATGTTTTGATTTTTTTTCCGGAAAAAACTGCGTATGTGCGGTGGCGCGCTTTAGGTGTGTGCGCGTGCACGAAGAGAACCAGTAGTAAAGGTAAGTATAACCCACCCCTGAATCCTGGGTAATACCCAGCAAAAATAACTGTGGAGTAAATCCTGTCTTTCTCTTAAAAATCTTCTGTATATTCCACCATATTTTTATCCAGAAATCTTTAACCTTTTTACATGTATTGTTTGCTACGTTCTAATGTGCTTGCAATGTTTTTCTTTGGTTATTAACTCCTGTCTATTACTGTGACCTATTGAGAGTCTTTTCTAATTGTGAGGGGAAATAAATAAATATTTTCTTTTCCAATTTCCATTTCTATTAGATGCTTTTTGTGTTGCCACGATTAATGAGCTACCTCCCAGGCCCTCACAAGGAAGCCTGGGCTTCTGTAGAGGTGATCACTTCCTTTGCAAAACAGGAAATAGAGAAACACAAGGAATCCAGAACTCTGCATGAGCCACAAGATTTCATTGATTACTATCTTCTACAGATGGAGAAGGTATGGGTTTACTGTGATTCAATACATGGGCAAAGAATTAGGACTTTCCTCCAGTGGTGGGTTTCAACATTTTTTACTACCGGTTCTGTGGGCATGGCATGGCTTGGTGGGTGTGGCTTGGTGGGAGTGGCAGGGGAAGGATACTGTAAAATCTCCATTCCCACCCCACTCCAGGGGAAGGATACTGCAAAATCCCCATTTCTTCCCAATCAGCTGGGACTTGGGAGACAGAGAATAGATGGGGGTGGGACCATTGAGAGGTGGTATTTACCGGTTCTCTGAACTACTCAAAATTTCCACTACCAGTTCTTCAGAGCTGGTCAGAACCTGCTGACTACCACCTCTGATCCACCACCTTGGAGGTCCTCCACAGACATTGGGTGTCATCTTAGGGACTTTGGGTGTTTTCTGAGGAACTTCCCATAATCTTGAAAGCCTGCAGTGGCAATGGTAACATTGGTACATATGCTCCTTCAAGAATTTCAAAAGAAACATAAGATTCCTGGTCAACAGAACCACTGCTAAATTAACATTTGATAGTGGCTATAGGCTGAATAAAAACAAATGAATTGCACCTTAAGCCCAATAAAACAGAACCAATAGAGTTGTTGAGGTAGGCAGAGCAGTTCACGCTGAATTGAACAGAGCAGGGTATGCACCTCAGAAATTCTCAGTCCCATTCAATAAGTAAGTGAGTGAAATAAGTAAGTGAAAAATATACACCAGAATTATGTGTATATAGTTTTACTGGGTTGTCTTGGATTATGATGGTTCATGAGACTATTATATTAAGCACAGAAGTCTTAGTAGGAGTGTTATTTGTAGAGCTCCAATCAATCAATATGCAACCAAACATCATCATTCCATGCAAGCAAGATCTTCCTCCCTAAATTATTTGGTTCTGTAAATCATAACTTTTGCAGTATTCTGAGGATTAAAATAAACTCCAATAAACCCATCCACCATAAATCTGCACATCAAGGTTTTGTTCCTTCTCGGTGCAATGCCCTTCTAGTATGCTTTGATCAGCATCATAAATTTGTTTGTATAAAATGTCTGAGACATTTGAAAACCAACATCCATCTAATGACTCTCAAATCAGATCTAAAGAGAATTAAATCGAATCAAATAAATAAAGTCAACTCCTAAAATTTTGTTTGTGGTTCCATCTGTCCTAGTTTATTGTGATTAAGAATGTAAAACCATGCTGGCCAATGCTGAGAAATTACTAGGCTAGATGAGGCAGGGATAATATCTGTTCCCAATAAATTAAGAATAGGTTGCAATTCTAAAGAGAAAAGAAGCTGCTAACGAGAAATTCAAATCATCAAAAAAGTTAACAAATACCATGATAATACAAAATGTTAGACAAGTTTTCACAGATTTTGAACTGTATTTGAATGTAAATATAATCTGAATTATAAACATTCAGTTACTATCTCCCCTCCTTGCCTAAGCTTACTAATGGTAATATAGAAACCGTGCAAAGAATCAAAAAGGAGCTGTGATTTACTGAAGTCTTGGGCTGTCTGAAAGTTGGCAATAAAGCCTCAGAATATTAGCAAACTAGTGGAGGGGTGAAATTGAACTAATTTAAAAAACGAAACAAGATGGCAAGGAGAAAATTTGGAAATAAAAATAATGACAAACCCCCCGCTATCATTGAGATTCAAACCATCAATATATGTATTACAGAAGTCTAACTGACTGTGCTATTATCATAATCTACAAAGAAGATTTGTTAGATAGTTCAAATGATTTATCTGGGGCTCACAGTGATTTCTGCAGAGGGTGTACAAAAATGAAGACATCAAAACCGCAGAATACAATTTCTCGTCTCCAAGGATAGAACAATGACCCCAATGAGGTAAAAAAAATGCACCCACAGTAGCAGAGTTCATCCAAACGCGTAGGCCGAAGAGCTAATGTTAGCCCTGGCTCAGCGGAAGGGAGATTTCTTTCTTTGCACAGCAGACAGTGAGCCGTTGAGATTATCCTGCAGTCGAGCGAAAGTGCTCTCGCCCAAATGGACAGGCACGCTTGAGCAGACATCAGGAGGGAAAGTGTGGTTATGAAAGAGAGCAGGGACATGCAGTGTGGAGCTTGCTTTCAGGTCAGGGGATGATCAGTAGAGGGTGAACCATCCCTTTCTGCCCTCCATAAACAGTTGCCAGCAAAATTCTGCTAATGGGTCAAGAGGTTGAGTCTGGTTCCTCTTTAAGTCGGTGTCACGGGAAAATATTGAGGGCATAAAAAAGAAAAAAAGATCTTCCCGTCTTTAATCCAATCTTTGCTTCCTTTGGCATGTACATAATTATCTGCTTCTGTTGAGTTGTGTGGCTTCTTGGCGGTGTTCCAGATTGTACAGGATTCTTCCAATTTCCCTTTCAGAGGTATGAAATATGGCTCTACGGATGTTTATAGGATGGTGATGGTTAGTGAGGGTGATGTTATATCTACCTTACCTTTCGGACATCAGAACAAGAAGTACACACATTGAAAAGCTGTTGAAAGTGTTCCTGTCCCTTTAAACTATGCTCTTGCTCAGATTTTTGGCCAGTTATACTACTTGTCTAAATATATTGTTTTCAAAAGGAGCTCTTTAAAAAAAAAAATAGACAAAATAAACAATAAACAGTGAAATAGAGCATGTACTACATTATGCTGCCTAAAAGGCTCTGGGCTAGTTTGACTAAAAGGACTTTTCCTTCAGATTACTTTGTTCATCATTTCAGTTGTACTTGGACAGGAAATAAAAATGTGATCCAAACTGTTTTTTCTTTGATTGCAAGTACTTGTTCACATTCAAGGCATTCACATTCGGGGGGGAATATAATACAAGCCTCATCCAATAGAGCTTGCAATCAACTGAAAGACACACTCTAATTAATACTGATTATAATAATTTTTGAGGAAAGAAGATCATGTGGCCCTGTAGCTCTATACAAAAATTTGCACAACATGAGTCAAAGCATGATAGAACATAATCTTGGTCCTTAGAATAGATCTTTTTGCTGCCTTCTTTCAGCCTGATGTTTTACAAAGTACAGAATACAGAATAATAGAGTTGAAAGGGACATTGGAGCTCTTCTAGTCCAACCTCTGCTTGAGCAAGAGTCCTTATATACCATTCCAGACAATGGTTGTCCAATCTCTTTTTGAAAATCTCCAGTGTTGGGTTGTGGTCTACTTTGTCAAATGCCTTACTTAATTCCAAGTATACAATATCCACAGCATTTCACTGGTCCACTAATTTAGTCACTTTGACAAAGAATGCTAGAAGATTTGTCTGGCTTGATCTGTTTTTTACAAATCCATGTTGGTTTCTAGTAATAGCTTTACTTATTTCTAAGTGTTGTCAAATCTATTGCTTGATTATCTTTTCCAGAATCCTCTTAAATATTGATGTCAGACTGATTGGTCTATACTTCCCTGGATCCATTTTTTCCACATTTTGGGGATATTTTGAAATGGATTATTGTTGATTTTACTGAAACACTGGAAGCCATAACATATAATGAGAGGAAATAGCGGGTGGAAAAATGTTTGAAGGTGCTTGAAATCAGAAGTTATGCTAGAAAAGTAGATATAAAGACAGATTTGGGCTTCTGGCCTTTAAGTTGCTAATTGAATCTCTATAAATTCCCATAGAATCCGATCTGATTGGAATCTTGGGACCTGTGGATAAAAGTATAGCTATCAATTACCTTTGTTCTTTCTAAATTCTCTGATGCATTGCAGTCTTGTTTTCAACAAAAGCAGACCAAGGCAAATCCAAATAAGAAAACACAATGTGTCAAACTAGTAAAAATATACACTTTTAAGGACAAGATTTATTTCAAAAGAAAATAGGAGTTTGAAAAATGGCCATAAACACATGCTGACTGAAAACTTTCCAATGGATTGTGTGCCTTGAAGAAATTCTGATTTTGGTGGGAACAGTATGGAGCAAACTCTTAGTAAACACAAGCAAAAGCCACAGGCAGGAAACAAACTAATTCACCCATCTCTACCATTGCAGAGCTTAGATTCAATTTTGAGGTGAAACAGCAGCCAACTTTCATTATTCCTTTTCAGCCAAGCTTTCCTGCATGGCGCTGTCTTTTGACATTTGTTCTTATGAAATTAACTTTACAAGTTCAATTTGTTTCAAAAAATTTAGACAAGAGGAAAAGACAATCTCTTCTCTTAATGATATTTTCAAAACTGTTTGTGTATCCTCAAAGGAACATATGATACAGCTATACAGAGTTCATTGAATTTGCTGGATTTAAGGCTATTTGGGAAATTGGAAGCACTTTTGAAAGGCCTTGTGAGGAACTTACAAACAGTTGCTTTAAAAAAGAAATGCTGTTTCCGGTGTTTCCTTTATGATTCAAATCTTTCTTACTAGCTCATATTGGAAGCTTATAGCACTGTCTTGATTTTTTTACTTCAAAAGTTCCATGGGAAATGAAGTTAATATTCTCTCACTTTGATATATATTACACAACAGATATGGTCAAGGCCTCCATTTTCACTTAATTGTGTAGTAAGTTGGAGCACAGTTTCCCAAATAAACAATTTGGCTCAAAAATGTATAAAATTGTCATAACTTAGAAGCAACAGCTGATGTAGGAATCAGAGTGTTATGTTCATAGGCTTACATATTAATTTCTAGAAGATTTACATGGATTTGGAGTTCGACTAGACAAAGCTTTGCTATTCCATGTACAGAGTCACTGTCAGGCTAATCTGGCCAGGATTTGTCAGTATATCATTAATCTCTTGATGTTATCTGGCTAAATCAGCTCCAACAAGTCCATTGGAGTTGGGTGGCCAACTCATTTAAATAAATAAGTAAAACGATAAATATGTTTCTTAAATCAGGTATTGGCAGAAGATCTATAGTCACCGTTCAGCTAGATAATTTGATTGAAAACTTAAGTCATACTGATTAGTTAATTGCCCACAGCTTGTATAAAGGTATCAATGTGTCTTCCACTCTAATATCAGTGGGGTTAAACCATCACCCATTCTTTTCCATCAATCATTCTAATGTGAATTAATGGACTCTATGTGTAATATTGAAGTGTAATTCCTGTAATTCCTATGTGTAATTCCTGAAGATGAAATGAAATACTTCGGCCACTTAATGAGAAGGAAGGACTCACTGGAGAAGAGCCTAATGCTGGGAACAATTGAGGGCAAAAAAAGGGGACAGCAGAGAATGAGATGGCTGGATGGAGTCACTGAAGCAGTCGGTGTGAGCTTAAATGGTCTCCGGGGGATGGTAGAGGACAGGAAGGCCTGGAGGAAAGTTGTCCATGGGGTCGTGATGGGTTGGACACGACTTTGCAACTAACAACAACAACAATGTATAATGCTGGGTGATTTCAGATTTTTCAATTGTTGAACTAGCAACCTTATTCGAGAATCACTGGCTCTTAACCTACTTATACAGCTGCCATTTTGTAGAAGTTCCCAGCTGCCATCTTTACTAAGGTGTCCCTGCTCCTCCCTGGTTCAGATTTAGGAGTTTGCTTGCCCTGAGTGACAAGATTAATCAGTCAGTCATGATGGTATACTTGGCTTCAAGATACTTTGCTAATACCATGTTCATGAGATGATATCAGGTTTGAAGAGATTACACAGTATTAATAAACTGAACACTGAACTTACTGGTATATAGTCAGGCATAATTTAAACAACGACAACTGTAGTTCTGAGACATGACAGTTGTCATGCTCCCCCATTATTATCCTTATAAATAAAAAGACCCAAGTCACATAAACTTTCCTCTGAAATCAGATGGCAATCCTGGGTAGGGATTAAAAATTAATGCTTTGCTATCAGAGAAGTGTTCTGTTCTGCAGATTGTCCACATATTGTTCCTGAAATACAACCATCTTGTGTACCTTCCTTACCAATTGGATTAACTTAAGCATGGGGGATAAGTATTCAGTTTGCACATTTACATGGCTGATTTTTATTGGCTTCTGATATTTGAGATCTTGCTGCGGGATGGAGGTCCTGGATGCAGGGGTGAAATCCAAAATTTTTCCCTACTGGTTCTGTGGGTGTGGCTTGGTGGGTGTGGCAGAGGAAGGATATTGCAAAATCTCCATTCCCACCCCACTCCAGGGGAAGGATACTTCAAAATCTCCATTCCCACCCCACTCTGGAATAGGTTACCCATTGAGCTCTGGACTGCCCCTGACCTCTGCTCCTTTCGCCGGGACCTAAAGACTCTATTTTTTTCTACATCGTGGCTGAGTTGATGTGGGGTGTTTATTTATTTCATATGCTGATTTCAATTGTATTTTTATTGTTTTTTATTGTTTAATGTATGTTTTGTTTCATGTAAGCCGCCCCGAGTCCCTCAGGAGATGGGCGGCATTTAAATGCCATTAAATAAATAAATAAACTGTGGGGCCAGCCAGAGGTCGTATTTGCTGGTTCTCTGAACTACTCAAAATTTCCGCTACTGGTTCTCCAGAACCCTTTAGAACCTGCTGGGATGTTAAGGAACTGGCTCAGTGGTGGGTTTCACTTACCTTTGCTACCAGTTTGCTCTCTCTCACATGCTTGCTTCACTCGCACACACACCACTTCTGTGCAGAGTGTATTTGATGATGTCCAGATCGGTAAGCGGAGCCTCCCGCCACCGCTACTGGTTCGCCCAAACCGGGGCGAATCAGTAGCAACCCACCACTGAGTTACTGGCTGCAATAAATACTTTGTCAAGAAATGGCTAAATTTAGGGAGGCAGAATTATTTTCTTTGCTAGCAAGTTAGCTGTCAGCAAACCAGTCACACAAATTCAACATTCTGATACTAGTAGTAGAATCGCCAACCAATGTGCCTAGAATTTATAAACTACCAATAAAGGATAATATTTGTAGCTCAGAGTTTCTAAATTGAGGGTCTTTTGTGCTCTCTGAGCTTGGTTGTTTTCTTGTAGACATTTTATTATCCAAACGAGGTAATGTTATCAATGCTAGTCTAGGACTAACATTGATGATATCACCTACTTTGAGTAGTGAAATGCTTGCAAGAAAACAACCAAGCTCAGAAAGCAACAAGGACTTAACACAACTTAGAAACAGCTGTCACCTGTTGTTTGTTCACAGAGATTCTATGGTCCAGCAAGACCTTGAGATGTTTGCCTTCAATCCAAAGGCAACCATGAAGTCCCCCACCCTTAATTCTCTGCTTAAATTTCAAAGCCAATGATGAACTCCCCCAACTCCAACTTTTTCTATGGCACTTAATATTGTGCTGTCATCCAAGTGTTAACAGCCATGGGGTGTGTTTAGCTTTCATATTATCTGATATCACTTTTGTTCTGATGCCTGTATTTTGGCCCAACTATAGTAGACAGCCTAAGAAGAGTGGGAAACTGAGAAGGACAGAAAGAAAGAGAGAGAGAGAGAAGAGATAATCTATTAATCTGAATTTGATCAGAATTGAATGTACAGGATTACAAATCAGCTGTACATATAATGTCCCAAGAAAGAGACAGCATATCAAGTAGTCATTAATATTGCTGTAATTTATGTTGCTGTTTTGTTCCATTACTTATGAATCTACTGCAATAACTCAGGCAGATGCTAATTTTGAAGCTCTAAACATTAAGATTGATATATAAAAAGGGTTGCTTGGAACTCCATGAAGTCAAAAATTAAGGCCTCTTCAGCTTCCCTAAAAAGAAACACATTCAGGACAAAGCATATATGCAGACCCATAATTAAAAGTGCTGCTATCAGTGAATTTGTCTAAAATGCCATTTTCACTACTCAGGTAGTCCTCAATTTATGACAGTTCATTTAGTGACCTTTCAAAGTTACAACGGCACTGAAAAAAGTGACTTAGGACCATTTTTCACACTTACGACCATTGCAGCATCCCCATGGTTACATGATCAAAATTCAGACACTTGGCAACTAACTCATATTCATGGTGGTTGCAGTGTCCTGGGTTCTTGTGATCCCCTTTTGCAATCTTCTGACAAGCAAAGTCAATTTGGAAACCAGATTCAGTTAACAACCATGTTACTCATTCAAGAACTGCAATGTGTCACTTAACGAATGTGGCAAGGAAAGTCGTAAAATGGGGAAAAGCTCACTTAACACATTTCTCACTTAGCAACATAAATTTTGGGCTCAATTGTGGTCACACCAGTGGTGAAATTTCCGCTGGCTCTATCCGGATCGCATGATCCGGTAGTGCCGGCTAGCTGTGCCCACCTGCCCGGATGTCATCACATCCCATTTTTGACCCTTTGCACATGTGCAGAAGGCTCTGTGCATGCATGGAGGAGACGTGCATGCTCACATTTGCGAACTGGTAGCGAAGGTAAGTGAATACCACCCCTGGGTCGTATGTAGATGACTACCTGTACTTAATCTTTAATTAGTACGTGAAAATAATATATAAGCAGACATTATAGCTTAGGCCCGGGGTACTTGCAGGACCACCTTCTGCCAATAGCATCCTCCCATCGTCCAGTGCATTTGTATTTGTATTTATTGCACTTATATGCTGCCCTTCTCCCGAAGGACTCGGGGCAGCTCACAAATTAAAAATATACAATAATAAATATACTAAAATAAATGCAATA
>JANHFM010010876.1:129864-143798 GCA_032468115.1 Grayia smithii | reverse complement strand
CGCCCGGGGGGGGGGGGGAGAGAGAGAGAGAGAGAGAGAAACACAATTTATGCACGTCAAATTGTGCTTTGCACACCTAACTATAATAAAGCAATTGCTTAGCGTACAGACCACGAGCTATCGAAATAATCTTAAATCAAGAGAGTGGCTGTTTCTTAGCAATTTGAAAGAAAGGAGAAACAGTGTAATTGGCAATCAGGAGTTCCTTTGGGAGCTTCTGAACAGCCAGCTCAATTTGTCTGCACGTGGTTTAATGTGTCTGGGGCAGATTCTGCAGCAGCATAAGCCGAAAAGGCAGCTTTGCGTGTGGCGTAAGTCAGTTGGAAGGAATGTGCGCGAACAAAGAGTGCACCGTTTGGAAATGTAAATACAGTCGGGTGTCCAAGACATCGACTATTTTGTTTAAAGAAGACAGAGCAAAACTGCTCACCTCTTCTTCCCTGGCAGAAGTCCATATTTAACTTTGGCTCAAGTTAAAAAGTCCAATGTACAGTATATTAAACAACATGGACATTTCCATTCTTTCCATGATTCAGGAGACTCGTTGCCTTTCTGGGTTCATTTCTTGACATTCCATACCAGCCTTTCTCTGACCCTACAATATTCCCTTCCTCTCATCTTCAGGAGCAAGTTCCATATTCACCCAATTCGGTGATGATCCTGAATTGTACGTGTTGAGGGCAAAAAATCCCCTCGTTAATGCAGGCAGAGCAGTGCAACGGACCGGACAACAAAAGATACGTTGCTGGTTAAACACACATAAGCTCACAAACGCTGAATGTTGGAAAAAATAAACAGTCTTTACTATTAGTTGAAAAATAAACTCTTCTTCCCAAAACAATGATAACAAACAGTCTCTCGTCAGCAGTATATTCGTCAATAAGCAGAAGAATTAACTGTGCTTCCTGCTTCCTTTTATGGCTGATTGAGCATAGCACAGCCAATCACCATTTTCATAACATTTAAAGTCACAGAATAGTTTTTCTATATATATTAACCAACCCAACCCTAGGATAAGTATCCAACACACAGCATCACTCACTTCACCTGGGATGGAGATATATAACTGAGGTATCATGCACATACTAATGATACTTCATCTCAAGCAGGGGTGGAATCTAAAAATTTTCGCTACCGGTTCTGTGGGCGTGACTTAATGGGTGGGCGTGGCTTGGTGGTCAGATGACCAGGTGGGTGTGGCTATGACTCGCAGTCACGCCCACTCAGTCACATGTCCACCCCCTTCCACCAGTAAGGTTTTTTTTAATACCATGCAGAGATATTAACATAAATTTAAAAGTCAGAATCTAAGTGCAATTTTCCAATTAATGTCATAAAAATGCCAGAGCAGGGGTCTCCAACCTTGGCAACTTTTAAGACTTGTGGACTTCAACTCCCAGAGTTCCTCAACCAAGGATAAAACCAAACAAGCTTCAGGAAGCAGAGGGGGGGAGAGAGAAAGAGAAAGAACTGAACTACTCATAAGGTTGCCAGCTGCCTGGCTCCTAAAATGGCTCAACTCGAACTCTTCCAAAAAGCCGCCAAGGCAGGAGCAGGGTTGAATTCCGACTCCCTTGGGGGAAAGCCCCAAGGTTGGGAATCAGAGAAAGTGATGCCCTCCTTCAGCCAGACGCCGCTCGGTTTTCCAGGCTGCCTTGCCGCCGCCCAGAAGCTCTTCAAACGCCGCTGCCACCGCCGCCCCCAAAAAGCACGAACGTGTCTGCGGCAGCCAAGCTTGCAACCGTACGGTACCTTGGTTGGTTGATTCCTTCCTTTCTCTGCGTTTGAAGAGCTTCTGGGCAAGGCGGCCTGGAAAACTGAGCGGTGTCTTGCTGGAGGAGGACATCGGTTTCTCCAACTGTTCCAAGAAGCTGCCAAGGCAGGAGCGGGATTGAACTCCGACTCCCTCAGGGGAAAGCCTCGAGGGTGGGAATCAGAGAAAGCGATGTCCTCCTTCAGCAAGACGCTGCTCGGTTTTCCAGGCCACCTTGCCACTGCCCAGAAGCTTTGCAAACCCCTCCGCCGTGGCAAAATGCACGAATGGGTCTGCGTAGCCTGAGACAAGCCAGTGGCCAAGTTTGCAACTGTACGGTACGGTACAGTTGTACGGTACCTTGGCAACCTTACGAGTACGCAGTACAAGGAAAGCAGTAAGCGACAGCGATACAACTGGGGGGGGGGAATGTCGTGCACACGCAAGACGCTCTTCCTGCTGCCGCGCGTGCGTATGACCATTGGCTTTCACTTCCACCCCCACCCCCACCCCCACTTTCCTAAGGAGAAGGAATGGCTCCTTTCCCTGCAGGCTGCAGCCCTGCCATACTTTCCTGACTTCCACTTGGCCTTCCGCTTGTCTGCCTTCGTAAGCTGAGGTGAAGGCAGGGAAGCATGGCAGGGTTGTGGGCCATGGACCAGTCATGGGCATGGCCAGCCAGCAATTGCTACCGGATCGCCGAACCAGGCCCAGTCTCCGCTACCGGATCGACTGATCCGGCCCGATCCGGTAGCATTTCACCCCTGATCTCAAGCAATAGATGATGTAATCCAGTGATTTCATGTACATCAATATAGATCATGTAGATGTTAAAAAGTATGGGAGAAAGCACCGAGCCTTGCAACACCCCTCAAAAGAGGGCTGTGAGCTGGACTTCTCACTCCCCATCAATACTAATTGGGACCAGCCTTGGACGAAGAAGGCAAACCAGCACAGAAGACTGACCCCCAACTCCCTAAATTAGCCCAAAGAGATACCACGATAACCAAAACAGCTAAGAGGTCAAGAAAAGCAAGGATGGATGCATTATGTCCATCCCTATCCCACCAGATGTCATCCATAACTATGACCAATGCTGTTTATGTATGTGGGCTTCAAACCTGAGTGAAAAGGTTAGAATAATCCATTTGCACCCAGATAGTCTGAGGTTGCAATGCCACCACCTTCTCAACCATCCTCCCTAAGAAGGAAAGTTGCAAAATTGGATGGAAAGCATCCAATAAAGGAGAATATTTGTAGCTAAACTAAAAAGCTTCTACCAACATGTTAAAAACAAGAAAAAAGTCACGGAAACAATTGGTCCATTGCTGGGAGAAAGTGGCAAGAAGGTGACAAGCACAGGGAGAAAGCAGAACTACCCGTATTTTTCAGAGTATAAGATGCACCAGAATATAAGATGCACCTTATTTTGGGGGGAGGAAAATAGGAAATAAGCTGATAGGGGGTGGATCTGCCGCCTGGAATACCCCCAATCAGCTGTTCCCAGAGGTGAATTTTAGCAGCATGTTCCACGGTTATGAGCTCTGTGCCTTGCTTTTTTTCTGCCTCTGAAACTTCTGAAACACTGTTTCAGGAAAAACCTGTTTTTCTGTCTGAAACTTCTGAAACTCTGTTTCAGAAAAAAACTTGTTTTTCTGCCTGTGAAAGACTCCTAAACAGAGCTTCAGAAAAAGTAGACAGTCTAAGGTTAAAGTTTTGGGGGTTTGGGGAAGAGACCACAGAGTCAGGTAGTGCATTCCAGGCATTGACCATTCTGTTATTGAAATCAAATTTTCTGCAATCAAGTTTGGAGCGGTTTACTTAAGTTTGTATCGATTATTTGCTCGTGTATTGTACTGGTTGAAGCTGAAGTAGTCATTGACATATATTTTTCTTATATTCAATTTGTATTAGCTTGTTAGAATATAATATACAACGGAAAATGAAAATAATGGTAACTGGAGGAAAAGAAAAGGGAGAAAAAAAGTAAAGTGTGCAGTAAAAAAGGGGAAAAAGAAAAAAGACATTGACTTCCAATTCTCTTGAGCAGTATAGAAGATAAAGATTTTGCAGTATCTTTCACCTGGAGTAGGGTGGGAATAGAGATTTTGTAGTTTCCTTCCCCTGCCACACCCACCAAGCACAGAACTGGTAGTAAAACAATTTTAATCCCAGCCCTGGATTCTAGAAGACTAATGGATGTCCTCTAATGGGAGCAGGAAATGGAAAGCACATCTGTCTTAACCCTCTTGACCTGTGGATGGCCTTTTATATCAGTGATCTTGATATCGTTTTGGAATGATTTAGTGTCATGGGAGTGGAAGGAGTGGTTTAATAGTAGCACTCCCTCTTCCAAAAAGAAATTTATAGAAATGCATAGGAACTGTTAGATAGAAAATCTAATATACATTGTAAATGTAAGCAGACATAGTTGCTGTTTAGCTCTATAAACCATGTATTCACCTATTTTTTAAAAATGCTCTGAATTTATCTATTTTATAATTTGTATTTCACTAAGTCAGTCCATCTTCATTTGTAGATGCTGAGGCTCAGCAACTGCCAGATTCATCAAGTAAGTGAATCTGTTCATGTTTAAAGCTAATTCAGCATGATCACTTCCTTCCTTCTCCATCCCCATTATGTAAGAAGCTGTTGTGAATATTAATGATACCCAAAATCGTGATGGGGAAAGCTGCAGAGTGGTTGTTGCAGTGCTGGCCATAAAAAGAAAGTGGGGGAGGGAGGGATGTCCCCATACATCCTTTTCTTTTTTCTTTTTTCTTTTTTTTTCTTTTTTCTTTTATCTATTTATCTATTTATTTCATCAAGCATGTATTAGATAACATAAGTACAGACAGAATTATGAGTAGATTAGAAGGATACAAATAAATGGGGACACTAGGACAGGGGCGATAGGAAGGCTGGTGCACTTATGCACGCCCCTTAAAGACCTCTTAGGAATGGGGTGAGGTCGACAGTAGATAAAGTTTTGGGGGTTTGGGGAAGAAACCACAGAGTCAGATAGTGCATTCCAGCAATTGACCATTCTGTTGCTGAAGTCATATTTTCTGCAATCAAGTTTGGAGCGGTTTACTTACGTTTGTATTGATTGTTTGCTCATATATTATAGTGGCTGAAGCTGAAGTAGTCATTGACATATATTTTTCTTATATTCAATTTGTATTAGCTTGTTAGAATATAACATACAAGGGAAAATGAAAATAATGGTAACTGGAGGAATGGAAAACGGAGAAAAGAAGTAAAGTGTGCAGTAAAAAAAGGGAAAAGGAAAAAAGGCATTGACTTTTTTTTTAAAGTAATCTTTATTATTATTTACAGAATGAAAAACAGAAAGAACAATGCACACAATAACAAACTACTACATACAATATAAGATAAACTAAAAGGACAACATATAAACTACAAAATCTAAACATTTAAAAAAGAAATTGACGACTGAAGAGCTTTCCTGCTCTCCTCAAGAATTTTAATAAGATCATTCTGAATTATTTCTTTTTTGTGTGTGTAAGGTTATCAATAAAGTATATACTTACATTATTTACAAAATTAAATCTGATGGTTCCAATAATCTCTATAAAATTGATTTTCTAATCTATACATTATATAATTCTTTTTCTAAACCTAAATATCTGTATTATTCGGTTTATTTTGCGAGAATTTATTGCGATACTAAATGTACCACTTGTCCCAGGCCTCATAGAATTGCAAATCTTGTTTGTTTTTCAAAATGTAAGTCAATCTATCGCATTCAGCACAATTTAAAATTTTAGATATTATCAATTGGTCTGGTGGTGTCTCTTCGTTTTTCCAAAGTTGCACCAATGCTAGTCTTGCCGCAGTGACAATGTGCAAAAATAAATACCAATCTTTGTTGTTGACTTTATTCCTTTTCATATCCAAGAGGTATAGTTCTGGTTTAAGTGGAAAGTTTTCTCCTGTTATCTGAAACATCCATTTTTTAATCTTAATCTAAAATCTACGAATCTTTGGGCAAGTGGAAAAAAGTTCCCCTGGCTACCTTACACTTCCAACATCGATCTGAAATTGTTGGAAACATTCTAGCCAATTTAGCAGGCGCCATGTATCATCTATAGATCATTTTGTATAGGTTTTCTCTATAACTAGCAGATAGTGTTCTTTTCAAAGCGCTGTCCCATACCGTTTGCCAATCTTGTAAATCAATCGTTCTACCTATGTTTCTCCCCCGGGCAATCATAGAATCTTTCAAAGTTTCATCACCTATATATCTAAATAATAAGAGATTATATAATTTGGAAATAAATTTTGTTGATGGTCCTAATAAAATTATATCTAATTCTTGATTTCGGTGGTATATCCCTAATTCTTTTTTATCATTGTTAAATTTGGATTGTGCCTGAAGATAGGGCCACCAATCAATAATCCACCCTTTATTTAATAATTCTGCACGTGTAATGATGTTTCCCACTTCATCCATCAGGTCATCATATGTTAAATTTCTCTTTACATTGTAAACAGTCAGATAGGTTACTGTTTCAACTGGTGCGAGCCATCTAGGATACTGGGTGTAAAATTGATTCTTCATCTTTTTCCATATTCTAAATAGAGTACCTCTGATATAGTGGTTGCTAAAATATTTGCTATCCCCTTTCCCCTTTCTTAACCACAAGTATGTATGCCACCCTTGTAATAAATCATATCCTTCAATAGTTAGTATACGTTTTCTGGAGAGGGTGATCCAGTCTTTGATCCACACTAAGGATATAGCTCCCAATTGGGTAATCCTAGACCCCCTCTTGATTTATGCTCCTGCAACATTTTTTTTTAATACGGGGTTTCTTCCCTTGCCAAATAAATTTTGAAATAGCTCTATCCAGATTAATAAAAAAATTCTTGTCAAATCTTGCTGGGGCCGTTTGGAATAGAAAATTCCATTTTGGTAAAATATACTATTTAATTGCAGCTATTTGTCCCAGCAAAGAAATTGGAATTTTGGATCACTTATTTAACAAATTATTTGTTTCTGTTAAAAGCTTGGTATAATTTAGTTCCTTGATCGTCGAACACCTATTAGATAACCAGACCCCTAAATATTTTATCTTTTTAACATATTCAATACCCATTAAATTTTGGACTTCTTGTTTTTGTTTTTCTGTCATATTTTTGGCCAGTAATTTAGTTTTGTGTTTATTAACTGTTAATCCCACCACCTCTCCATATTGTTCAATCATTTGAACTAATTTGGGTCCTGAAAGTAATGGATCTTCAATCAAGAAAGCTAGATCATCTGCGAAACCTTGGATTTTATACTCCTCTCCTCTTATTTTTAGTCCCTTAATTTCTTTATCCTTCCTAATCGTATTTAAGAGTGGCTCCAAGGTAAGTATGAATAATAAAGGGGAAAGGGGGCAACCTTGCCGAGTTCCTGTAGATATCTGTATATTATTTGTTGTTGTTTGGTTTAGCAGTAGCCTAGCCGACTGTTTAGTATATATTGCCTTTATTGCCTTTATAAATTTAGGGGCAAAATCCATGATCTGTAATTGCCGAATCATGAAATCCCAATTAACCTTATCTAACGGTTTTTGTGCATCTAAGAAAATTATTATCATTTGTTTTTCTATATGTTTTTCATAATATTCCAAATAGTTCATAATCATTCTGAGATTGTCTCTTAGATGTCTTTGTGGTAAAAACCCATTTTGGTCCTGAGGGACAAAGTGGGAAAGATATGTTTTAAGTCTTTTAGCCAGTATGGTCGCAAATATTTTGTAATAAACATGTAGCAGCGAGATGGGCCTGTAGTTTTGAATTTGTGTTAGATCTGAATCTGTTTTCAGGATCAATGAGATGTACGCTTCCGTCCATGAATTAGGAATTCTTCCTTTATCTAAGATTTCATTGAATAGGTCAACCATTTGTGGTAAAAGTAGTTCAGTAATACCTTTATAAAGTTCTCCTGGGAGACCATTGGGTCCTGGTGTTTTCCCATTAGATTGGTTTTGAATTGCTGCTTCAATTTCTCCAGTTGTAATTTGTTCATTTAAAATATTTTTAAATGTTTCTGGAACTACTTCAAAATGTTGTCTTTGAAAATAAGCATTAATTTTATCTTCTTTTTCTTTTTCTTAATATATAGAGCTTGAAAGTAATCTTGTACTACCTCTAGTTTCTGATCCAAAGTATTTACAAGATTCCCTTTTTTGTCTTGCAAAACCTCTATTGTTCTTGTCTGAGCTTCTTTTTTTAATTTATAGGCCAACCACTTACCCACCTTATTCGCCTGTTCAAAATAGATTTGTTTACTTTTGTAATTTTTTCAGCCAATTCTTTTTGATCCAATAAATTTAGTTCATGCTTTAATAATTTAATCCTTTCTTTTAAGGAATTATCTTGTGGGTTTACTTGCTCTTTTTTCTCTTCCTGTTTTAATTTTTTCAAAAGTTCCAATCTTTTAGTTTTTTCCTCCCTATTTTTCCTAATTGAATATTTTATTACTACTCCTCTAATTGCTGCCTTTGCTGTGTCCCATAAATTTTGAAGCGAGGTTTCTTGATTTTTATTTTCAGCAAAAAAATATTGGAGTTCCTTCTGTAATAAGCTAATAAAATTACTATCTTTCATTAAATTTACCTTCATGGCCCATCTCACTCTTTCTTTGAAGGTTTGTTTCCATTCGACAATTAAAGGGTGGTGGTCTGCCCAATCCTTTGCACCTATATCTAGTGATTTAATATCATCTGCACTTTCCTTAGTGGCCCAAAACATATCGATCCTAGACCATGATTTATGCCTGGGGGCATACTAGTAGGTAAAATCTGTCTCTAGTGGATGAAGAGTTTGCCAAATATCTTTTAAGCCAAATTGATCAGTTAGTTTATCCCAGGTTTGGGGAAGGTTTTTTTTATATCTTTTTTCAAGGTTTGTTTTATCTATTCCTATTTGGTAATCTTTTTTTGTGTCTGTAATAGCATTGAAATCACCAGTTATATATATATGTTCATAATTTAAATGGTCGATTATTTCATGTAATTTCCTATAGAATACCAATTGATTTGTATTGAGGGCATATATATTAGCTAAAAGAGCCATATTTTTCCCAATTTGAATTTCTAATAATAGAATTCTACCTTCTTCATCGGTATATAACTGTTTTGTGATTAAATTTGCTCTATCATAAACTACCACTCCTCTTTTTTTTTTTGGTCAGCCAGGGAAGCATATACTTTTCCTAATTTAGGATAATTCAATAAAGCCTGATTTTTTTTCCAAATATGAATCTCCTGTAGACAAATCAGATCAAATTTCTCTCTTTTTAATTTCAACCAGATTTTTTTCCTTTTTGCCGGAATATTCAAACCATTGATGTTCACAGATAACAGGCGAACTCCCCCACTCATATCTTTATTTGTTGGTAACTTTGTGTTTCCTTGCCCTAGTTTCAATTTGTTGTCTTTGTTCTGTTTCTTTAGTATGTTTTGTTTTTTCAGCTTGTTTTGGGTCCTGTCCATTAGATTTTTGTTCATCATCACTCTTATTAGGTAATTCTTCCTCACTCTCAGTGTCTTCTTCAAATTGGTAAGATTCTAAAAATTCTTGTGCTTCTTGACTTGAATTTAGTTTTAGTCTTTGTTCTTGCCAAGTAAACGAGATACCATCCGTGTGACACCATTTGTACCTTATCCCCATTTTCCTCAGTATTGTAGTTAGGGTTTCAAAATTCTTTCTTTTCTCTCTAACAATTTTAGGAATTTGTGGAAGGATTCTAATGGTGTTGCCCTTATATGTATATGTTTGTATCCTTGCAATTTTTAGAATGTCTCCCTTATCGACTTTTGGGTGATCCGAACATGGATTTCCCTAGGTAAATTATTATAGCGAGCATAAGACGTATATACCCTAAAGGCCTCGTCAGTAAATCTTTTAACTTCCAGAGGGTCAATTTTTAAATTTTCTGAAAAAATCTCCATTACAATATCTTTAACATTTTCTTGTTTTTCTTCAGTTATATTTTGCACAAGCAGGAAAACCAGATCGATCCATTTCTAAAAATAATAGCTTGTCTTCCAATTTTTTCTTTTCTGTATAAAGTCTTGCTTCAGTCCGGTCAATCTTTCCTTCTGTTTTATTTAATTTTTCTTCCACTGTTGTGAGCCTTGTATCTTGGGACATTAATTTAAGTTGTAATTCCTCTAGTTTATTATGCATTTGTTTCATTTCTGTCGTAATATTGTCAACTTTAGATTCTAAATTTCCCAGAGTTTTGGAAGTCACATCCTGGTTTTTCGTTAGGGTATCTTGAATACCCTGCAGTATCTCTTGTAACCCCTGAGATGTTTCTGTGGTTTTACTGCTTTTGGAGATATCTTCTGAGGATTTTATCACATTGGCTGGTGAGAAAAACCCTCCAGGAGTAGTTTTCTTCTTTACAACTGTAGTTATTGTTGCCATTTTCTTAATAAGTTTTATAAGCAGTCATTTCCAATTAATGTCTTGAATATTCACTTTTGGACAGTCTAGTATATCAATTATCCAAAAACTAATATGTATATATGTATATTAATTAAATCTTCTGTTCAATCTATATAGTAAATATTTAAATAAATCACAATTGGATATAGTCACTTATCTAATCTTATTCATATATATCTTCTAGATTTATAACAAGATAATATTCTAATCAACAAATAAAGCTATAATAATCAATTAAATAGTAAATTAAAGTAAATCAATTAATTCAATTTATATATCTAAGAAATCTAAATATTCAAATAATCATATAATGTGGTATATATAGAGAGAGTAAAGAGAAACCCCTTCAAGTAAATAGAGTACTTATTATTTCTTTCAAAAATAATCAATCAATTATTAGAATTAATTAGTTAATTAATAATAGTAAAGCAAGTTGATTCTTGTTATTTTGATTGTCGAGGTTGAATAACAGTCTGAGTCCAGATGTTAAAGTGCAACGATAAGTAGCAATCAACTGTCATCTAATAATGGTCTCTGCTAAGAAAAGTGTCCACGTCAACCCTGTTGTCAGATCCGTTATCAATTTTCTATATTAATAAATCCATTACAATCACAAAGAATCCACCTCCAAAAACGCAAATCTAATTCCTTCTGTTCAATTGGTATCTATGTTAAGTGTCCATAAGTTCTGGGAAAAAAAGCTGAGTTCAAATAGTGGGAAAATCCCCAGATTTTTCAAAAAGAAAAGAGATCACAAACTCATTCAGTAGTCCTCCTTTGCCCCAGCACACCACTGCCACTTTTCTCCACTTGGGCTTTATAGTGGAACCTCCCTTCCAAAAGGGGATATTGTAAATGTTACCAGTAAGAAATTCCATCAGATTGATCTTCACTTCTTCCCTTATGGCATCTGTCAAAGGCTTCGGGAGGCCATTAACTATGCTCCTCTTCTCTCGCATCGGCTCTGGGGGACTTATACAGCCTCGTCATCCAGTTGCACCTCTGATCGGGGCTGGCTCATCTCCCTCTACTTCTCTGAGCTTCCCGCTCAGAGACGGCATTTAAATCGCCGCTGAAACACACAGATTAGAGCAAGGCGTTCAGAGAGAAACTCCTAGCCTGCTCCATTTGCCTCTGACGTCACCGGACGTCCGAGTTTCGATTCTCTTGAGCAGTGTAGAAGATAAAGATTTTTCAGTATCTTTCCCCTGGAGTAGGGTGGGAATGGATATTTTACAGTATCCTTCCCCTAGAGTAGGGTGAGAATGGAGATTTTGCGGTATCCTTCCCCTGGAGTGGGAAGGGAATGGGGATTTTGCGGTATGCTTCCCCTGGAGTGGGTAGGGAATGGGGATTTTGCAGTATCCTTCCCCTGGAGTAGGGTGGGTATTGAGATTTTGCAGTATCCTTCCCCTGGAGTAGGGTAGGAATGGAGATTTTGCAGTATATTTCCTCTGGAGTGGGGAGGGAATGGAGATTTGGCAGTATTCTTCCCCTGGAGTAGGGTGGGAATGGAGATTTTGCAGAATCTTTCCCCTGGAGTGGGGAGGGAATGGGGATTTGACAGTATCCTTCCCCTGGAGTGGTGAGGGAATGGATATTTTACAGTATCCTTCCCCTGGAGTAGGGTGGGAATGGAGATTTTGCAGTATCCTTCCCCTGAAATGGGGAGGGAATGGGGATTTTGCTGTATCCTTTCCCTGGAGTAGGGTAGGAATGGAGATTTTGCAGTATCCTCTCCCTGGAGTGGGGAGGGAATGGGGATTTGGTGGCCTCCTTCCCCTGGAGTTGGGAGGGAATGGGGATTTGGCAGTATCTTTCCCCTGGAGTGGGGAGGGAATGGGGATTTGGCAGTATCCTTCCCTTGGAGTGGGGAGGGAATGGAGATTTCATTGTATCTTTCCCCTGGAGTGGGTTGGGAATGGAGATTTTGCAGTTTCTTGCTCCCAGGAGTGGAGAGGGAATGGGGATTTCACAGCATCCTTCCCCTAAAGTGGGGAAGGAATGGGTATTTTGCAGTAAACTTCTCCAAGGGAGGGGAGGGAATGGGGATTTTGCAGTATCCTTCCCCTGGAGTGGGGTGGGAATGGGGATTTCGCAGCATCCTTCCCATGCCACACCCACCAAGCCATACCCACAGAACTGGTAGTAAAACAGTTTTAATCCCAGCCCTGGACTCTAGAAGACTAATGGATGTCCTCTAATGGGAGTGGGAAATGGAAAGCACACCTGTCTTAACCCTCCTTGACCTGTAGATGGCCTTTTATATCAGGCCATCTGATATAAATCTTGATATCCTTTTGGAATGGTTTAGTATCATAGGATTGGAAGGTGTGATTTAATAGTAGCACTTCCTCTTAGAAAAAGAAATTTATAGAAATGCATAGGAACCGTTAGATAAGAAGTCTAATATGTATTGTAAATGTAGGCAGACATAGTTGCTGTTTAGCTCTATAACACATGTATTTACCAATTTTTTAAAAATGCTCTGAATTTACCTATTTTTATAATTTGTATTTGACTAGTAGGACAAGGACGCTAGGCAGGCTGATGCACTTATGCACGTCCCTTAAAGACCTCTTAGGAATGGCTGAGGTTGACAGTAGATAAAGTTTTGGGGGTTTGCAGTATCTTTCACCTGGAATGGGGAGGGAATGGGGATTTTGCAGCATTCTTCCCATGGAGTGGGGAGGGAATGGAGATTTTGCAGTATTCTTCCCCTGGAGTAGGGAGGGAATGGAAAATTCATGCTATCTTTCCCCTGGAGTGGGGAGGGAATGAAGAGTAGGGTGGGAATGGAGATTTTGCGGTATCCTTCCCCCGGCGTGGGGAGGGAATGTGAATTTTGCAGTATCTTTGACCTGGATTAGGGTGGGAATGGAGATTTTGTGGTATCCTTCCCCTGGAGTGGGGTAGAAATGCTGATTTTGTGGTATCCTCCCCTGGAGTGGGGAGGGAATGGGGATTTCACAGCATCCTTCCCCTGGAGTGGGGAAGGAATGGGGATGTTGCAGTAAACTTCTCCAAGGTTGGGCAAGGGACTGGGGATTTTGCAGTATCTTCCCCTGGAGTGTGGAGGGAATGGAGATTTGGCAGTATTCTTCCCCTGGAGTGGAATGTGAATGAATATTTTGTAATATCTTTCCTCAGGAGTGGAGAGGGAATGGGGATTTCACAGCATCCTTCCCATGGAGTGGAAAAGGAATGGGGATTTTGCAGTAAACCTCTCCATCAGTGGGGAGGGAATGGGGATTTTGCAGTATCCTTCCCCTGGAGTGGAGTGAGAATGGGGATTTTGCAACATCCTACCCCTGCCACACCCACTAAGCCACACCCACAGAACCTGTAGTAAAAAAATTTTAATCCCAGCAATGGACTCTAATGGATGTCCTCTAATGGGAGCGGGAAATGGAAAGCACATCTCTCTTAACCCTCCTTGACCTGTGGATGGCCTTTTATATCAGTGATCTTGATATCCTTTTGGAATGGTTTAGAGTCATAGGAGTGGAAGGAGTGGTTTAATAGTAGCACTCCCTCTTCCAAAAAGAAATGTATAGAAATGCATAGGAACTGTTAGATAAGAAATATACCGTATTTTTTGAAGTATAAGATGCACCATTTTCCTCCCTAAAAGTTGGGTGTGTCTTATACATTGAATGTAGCCTCCCCCACCCAATGGCCCCCACCCTTTGGCCTCAATTTACCTCCT
>JANHFM010010876.1:88292-98618 GCA_032468115.1 Grayia smithii | reverse complement strand
TATGACCTGTTTCTCTCTCTCCCCAAGCTCCAGAGCCTTTCTAGGAGTTTGGGGAAAGGCAAAAACGACCTTACCCACCCTCCTGGAGGACTTCCGGAGGCAGGAAATTACCCGTTTTGACAACTTCCAGTCCAACCGGAAGTTGTCAAATGGGTCATTTCTTGCCTCCAGAGGTCCTTGTGGGAGGGAGGCAGATTTTGCCTTCTCCAAGCTCCTAGAAAGGCTCTGGAGCTTGGGGAGAGACAAAAACGGGCCTTCCCCACCACGCCCAAGGCCCTCCGGAGGCAGGAAACAGTCTGTTACTTACTACCAATGGGCCCAGAAGGCCCAAAAAATCAGCTGGCCGGTGCACATGCATGCTGGAGATGAGTTGTAATGCCCTCCAGGATGGCTATGCGTGTCACCTGTGGCACGCGTGCCATAGGTTACCCATCACGGGTATAGGATTTCATGCTTGAGCAAAGGGTTGTTCTAGAAGACATGAAGGTCCCTTCCAACTCGACTATTCTGTTAAGGTTCCTGCATATCTCTGTCGCTCATCATCTTCCTTACTCTCGACAATTGCAGATTTTACAAAGCCCTTGTCTTGTGATCCCACACCTCAAAAAGCAGCACAACCAGTGGTGGAACACTGCCGGTTTAACAACTGGTTCGGTGAGCACGTGCTTTGTGCTGAAAATGGAACATCTAGAAGCTCAGCTGCTTACCTTCCAAGTCAGTAACAATAAGTAGAACAGCGAGGGGTGGATCAGCTGTGCTGCGCGATTGAGATGAGCTACAAAGCAGGAAATAAAGGACAGGATAGAGCGGGGGCGGGTGGCTGGGGCCAACTGATCATTGGAGCTACCGGTTCGCTAAATACCATCTCTGAGCACAACAGCAAGATGCCTCCAGTTAGTTAATGGATTGCATAGGAGAGCTGTCCTTCAAAGATTTTAATTCACAGCAACGGAATCCAAAAGATTCATTCTAGGGTGTTGATGGGGAAGGCACCTATACAGACTATAAATAAGCATAACGTAAGAAGATTTCTTGAGAGATAAGTCAAAGAGCAATTTAAAAGTATATCTTCAAGACATCCTCAGATATCTACTCGAAGCCAAAGGCAGTGGAGCACAACAACATTAGCTTTCTCCCACTGATGATTCCCAGTAACCTTCCGAAGACATACAATCTATGGCCATAAAGTTAATTTATATCCATAATAACCATTACCCATTGATGGCCTTATTTTCACAATGTCTTATATGAAGAAGGTTTCTTTTTCTTCCCTTTCCTCAATTTCTCGCCCCTGCAGTTTCTTTGGGGAATCCCCAGTTGCAATATTAATAGAGGGAATAACTCACTAATCATCAATTCCCACTCTGTGTAATCTCTAGCACACTCTTGCTGAGAAAGAAGCTATGCGCATGTGTTTTGTTTTCAGTTGAGGAAGTCCATATTTATTATGATCCCAATTTACAGGAAGGAGTTTATCCTTCACTTCCTAAATGCAATCCCGTTGACATTTCTCTCCAACAGAAAATACAATTACACAGTTGTTGTTTTTTTAAAAAAAAATCCCTGATCTTTTTTTTTTTAAAATCTGATTTGGGATAATTGAGAAAATAAGAGGTCCAAGGTCGTGTATTGGTCCTTGATCTCAAGAGTTCCACATCATTAAATCTTCTCAGGCATTCTAGTTGTCCTTTTCTACTCCTTTTCCAGATTCACACGATATATCTGAATATGGACAGGCAGTCCTCGGCTTATAACCATTCGTTTAGTGACCGTTCAAAATTTATAACGGCAGTGAAAAAAGTGACTTCTAACCGTTTTTCACACTGATGACAGTTGCAGCATGCTGTTGTTTCCTTGATCCAAAATTCAGACGCTTGACAACTGGTTCATATTTATGATGGTTTGTTGTGGGGTCCCAGGGTCAGATGATCACCTTTTGAGACCTTCTGACAAACAGAGACAGATTCACTTAACAACCATATGACTACTCATTGATTAACTGCAATGATTCACTTAATAATTGTGGCTAGAAAAGTCATACGTCAAAATTCACTGAACAACTTGTTTTGCTTAGCAACAAATAGTTTGGGCTCAGTTGTAGTCGTAAGTCGAGAACTACCAGTACTGCATTATCAGGGGTGGTATTCACTTACCTTTGCTACCGGTTCCCAAATGTAAACATACACGCGCATGCGCAGAGCATCAAAAGCAGGATGTGATGACATCCGGGTGGGTGGGCGGAGCCTCCCCCAGCCTCCGCTGCCAGTTCGTCTGAACCGGATAGAACCGGCTGAATACCACCACGGTGCATTATGTATATGTAAATACTTCTTGAAAGCGTTTTCAATATGAGACCAAGAAACACCCATTTCCATTCTAACCATCACTGGATTTCAAATGCAGAAGCCTTTGTAAGGTTTTATCATCCCAAAGTTAAATTCCTGGATGGTGCAGCTTCAAACTCTGGTGCCGTTACAGAATCCAAGTTTCAAACACAGTCTCTCAAAGAAGATTTATATGTTTTTAATGCTTTATTTAAATAAAGCAATCCCCAATTGTCTGGCTTTTATAAACAGCTTTGAATACTGGTGTCCAATTCAGATGGCCAAAACAGAGACTTCTCATGTTTTGAGAAAATTGAGATGGCCAAAACAGATTTCTGATGTTTGGGAAAATTGAGAGGGCCAAAATAGAGACTTTTTGTACTTTCCAGCCAAAGAGAAAAATTACAGCCCTTCGGAGAACTGAATGCATCTCCACCATCAAGCATATTGACACCCACCCACCCCCACCTACTTCTCTGTTTAAGAAATATATTCTAGGCCAATGATGGCTAACCTTTTTGCCTTTGTGTGCCAAAAGCTGGGGGAGCTGGAGGGGGAAGGTCACGCACGCATGTGCCCACATCCATAATTCTATGCGCCCCACCCCCGGGCGCATGCATCTGCACTCCCCCCGCTTTTGGCATGTGATGGCACGGTAGGCCTGGTAGGCCTGTTTTTCGCTCTCCCCAGGCTCCAGAGCCTTTCTAGGAATCTGGGGAGGGCAAAAACGGCCTCCCCCCTCAGAGACCGGAAACGGCTCGTTTCCCATCTTCTGGTAGGCCCAGAAGGCCTGAAAATCAGCTGGCCGGCACGCACCTGTGCGCCGGAGTTGAGCTCGCATGCCCACCAATACGGCTCCGTGTGCCACCTGTGGCACGTGTGCCACAGCTTCGCCATCACGGTTCTAGGCCGTATTTCCGTACACAGTTCTGTATATTGTTTTACAAACAGAACACAGAACCTTTTTAATAGTGTAATTTCTTATTTTAATGTTTGCTCCATGTTGCTTTAAAATAGTTCTCCATGAAGGACATAGAAGAATTCAGCAGCTTCCTCCCCCCAAACCCCGTAGGTTTAGAAGCTATATTTTATTTATTTTATTTTATTTAAATTTCTATGCCGCCCTTCTCCCAAAGGACTCAGGGTGGCTCACAATAAAACATGGATAGTATAAAAGACATATAAACCAACATAAACATTAAGACATTGACATTCTACATTAAAACATTAAGAGAATTAAAAAGGGGCAATAATAAGAATTAAAATTCAATTGAAATATAATTTTAAAAATTTTAAATTGGTCAGCCATAGTCTGCTTGATGAAAAAGCTACGTCTTCAGCTTGCGGCGGAAGGAGCAGAGGTCTGGGGCGGTCCAAAGTTCCACGGGTAGATATAACCTGAGATATAACCTGAGATATTCTCACGATCCAAAATCCTGCCTTTTTGTAGCTGAAAATCACTAAACACTTTTCTTTCTTCTTGGTGTTTGGGGAAAGTGCGGGCCTTGTGAATCTTCCCAAGAGACACAACTGGATTTCCCAGTGAGAAGAGACATCCTGAAAAGTCTTCCTGTTTTAAAAGCTTTCAATCATTTCTTTGGCATCAGGGAAGACAGTAAGAGCAACGAGATATAATGAATTTGTGCCCTCTGTTCTTTTCTAGACTCAGGGCAGAGCTTAATGCAAAGCTAGTCCTTAATGAAATTTCTTCGAAATGCAAAGTAATGACTTCTAATTTCCTCACTTAATCTAATGTTACAGCTACTCCATTAATGTCACCACCTATTAGATACTTAACAACCAGCTTGTTTAGCTTCAATTTTATCGTATGGATGCGTATTCTGGCTCTTCCTTTTGTTGATTTGGATAATGTTCAGTGATGGCAGTGGGGAACAGCCATAATTAAAATATCTGAAAGTCTTCAAAACCTTAGTCCCCTCTGGAAAATGAGAATGTTTAATGTTGTTTTTTAAAAAGCAACAACAACAACCCGGAACTAGCATAAAGTTCATACGCCTAGTTTGTTTCTATGCTTAATTCTAGTTTAATCAGTGCTGACTCTGAATTACCATATTCCCATTCTGTATATTTAATTGGTTATTATTATTATGATTTTTTTTACAAAAAAGCCCCTCCAGTAACATAATAGAGAACAATGCACCCACCAAGGTAATCATCTTTTCTCCATCAATCTGACAATCCACTTTGCACTCCTAATTTTGCTGTATCAGAATTCATGTTTCTGATGGGGTCAAGAGTGTACAGACCGTCTAACACGCTGGGCGGCATAATTTACAGTTGTCATCCCATAATACCCCGTGCTAATGGAATCACACAGAGGCACCCTTCTCTTCCTATTCCGAACAGAGCAATCGCAAAGGGGAAGCTTGCAATTTTGTGGCTCTATTGGGGCAGATGTAACTGAACAGTCAATCACTGTCGTTAACAATTGGAAAATATATGCGGTCAGAGACTTAACTGATGCTTCCATCAACCAACACCTAGTTTTTGCATGATAGAACCCCAAAAGAGAGCCACGTTTACAAATACATATCTATGCAGCGGTTCCATACATGCAATCTATATTCAAACATATTATTTATTATTTATTGAATTTATATTGCCGCCTAATCGCCCATGGCGACTCAAGGTGGTTTACAAAATATAAAACCACATTTAAAAACAGTAAAACTAATAAACTAATTAAAAAATCAAATAAATTAATGTAATAAAATCACCCCCACACACACACACCTTCCGCCCCAGCGACAGCCTATCACGTGAACCATTTAATGGGCTCCATCCCGCTCTGGGTTCCCCAAGCCTGCTGGCAGAACCAGATCTTCAGCACCTTCTGGAAGAGGAGTATTAGAGTGGGAGCTGTTCTAATCTCTGGGGGAATGATGTTCCAGAGAGAGGGAGCCACCATGGAGAAGGCCCTTCTTCTGGGTCCCACCATTTGTATCTCCCTGGGGGATGGGACCCACAACATTCCCTGCCTCTCTGCTCTGATGGGTCAGGTAGATGTGACCAGCAAGAGACAGTCTCTCAGATAACCTGGATATACTTATTCCCTAGAGATATTTCCAATTCAGTCATATCAAGGGACCCCTGTCTTAATTGCCAATTTAAGGGTGATAATGCCCCTTCGTAGTCCTTGACTTACAGCCATTCATTTACAACAGCACTGAAAAAGTGACTTACGACCATTTTTCACACTTAAAGACAGTTACACTATCCACACAGTTTCTGTGATAAAAATTCAGACCCCTGGCAACTGGGATGTACATATGACAGTTGCAGTATCATGTGCTTCTGGTGTCATGTGATCCCTTTCTCTGACTTTCTCACAAGGAAAGTCAACGGGGAAGCCAATTCATTTAACAACCATGTTAATAACTTAATAATTGCAGTGGTAACAACTGTGGCAAGAAAGGTCGTAAAATGGGGCAAAACCTGCCTTAACAAATGTCTCGCTTAACAATGGAAAATTTGGGCTTGATTGTGGTTGTAAGTCGAGGACTACCTATGCTTGCTCCCTAATATCTCCCTAGAGATATTTCCAAATTCAGTCATATCAAGGGACCCCTGTATTAACTCCCAATTAAGGGTGACAATGCCACTTCTGTCATTATGCAGCATGGTCAGAAATCACAACTTTGGCTCTAACGAAGAACCCTTACATATACATTGCAGAGAGAGAAGTATCCACCTACCCGTTTCTTCATCTATGTTAAAACGTCCAAGTCCACTGCCATCACGGATGGAATACTGGATCTCGCCATCTCTGCCAGTGTCATCATCCCTAGCATTGACTTGCAAAACACTTGTGCCGATGCGGGAGTTTTCCTTCACGGAGCCAATGACCACAAAGTCAGAAAAATAAGGTGTGTAGAGATTTTCATTCACATCCACCACTTCGATTTCCACGAAGGACACCGAGGATAAGGAAACGGGGCGTCCCTTATCCTTGGCGCGTACGGTCAAATTGTAGAACTGCTGCTTCTCGTAATCGAGTTCTTTGCTGAGCCGGATGGCCCCGCTAGACTTGTCTATTTCAAATCTCCCGTTGTAATCGTTCACCAAAGAGTAACGCACTTGTCCCCCGAGACCAAGATCCGGATCTTGAGTTTCAAGCCAAGCAATGACAGTACCAACTGGTAAATCTTCCAAGACTTTCACGCTATAGCTGGGTGGGATGAAAACTGGAGCGCAATCATTGACGTCATCCAAAAACACCTTTAAGGGAACAACAGAAAACTGCTGATGTCCATTCTCTGCTCTGTCTCTTGCTTCTATCTTTAATGTAAAATTTGCCTTGGCTTCCCTATCCAAATGATCCCCCACGTAAATGATCCCCGTGGAGCTATTGATTACAAATTGCCGTGTGTCTGTCAAGATAGAGTAAACCACTTCTCCATTTACTCCCAGATCTCGGTCCCTGGCCTCTACCTGGATAATCTCCACACCGATACTTGTACTTTCCAAAATATTAACGGTATAACTTTCCTGCAAAAATACAGGCTTGTTATCATTGGCATCTTCAACGGTGACTGTAAGTAATCTCCATGTGGCTTTCTGGGGGTTGCCCAAGTCGTAAATGGTAATATTAAGGAGATACAGTTCTGTCTTCTCACGATCCAGCGCCATAAGGACCTTCAGCAGACCTGTCTCCATTTCAAGGTTGAAACAGCTGTCAGTGTTACCGGATGATATGGTGTAGAGGACCTTCCCATTAAATCCAGAATCAGCATCATAGGCCTTGATTCGATGTATGGTAGCACCAACAGGGAGATCTTCTCTGACTGACAGGTCTGAGGGAAAAGATTTATCAAAATGTGGGGCCTGCCTGTTCACAGAATAAAAATCAAGAAAGCCATCTTCTGAATTAAGTTTCACGTTGGCTTTGGCCTTTTTCAGCAGCTTCTCTGCCAGACGCTGAGCGACCCTGGTCTCTCTGCAGCTAAAGGTCTTGGAATAGACCTTTCCATGAACTACTGAAATGTTGACAAACATAGAGTCCGCAAAATATTCCCCATCGGTTGCCGTGATACGTAGTTCAAAATTACTGGCCTTGATGCCAGCACCAGCAAGAGACTTTTTAAGCTGTAGAACTCCCGAGTCTGGATTCAGGTAAAAAAACCCCAATTCGTTACCTGAAATAATTTTGTATTTCACCAACTCCAGCTCGTCAATATCTATAGCAGAGACAGCTGTGATATGGCCACCAATGGGAAAATCTGACGAGATGACTCCTTGACAAGCCACCTTCTCAAAGAGCGGCTTGTTGTCATTCACGTTGCCTATAACGATGGTGACATTTACTTCACTTTCATGGCGGTAAGGGGACCCCCAATCCGAAGCCCTCACGATAAACCGGTAACTCTCTGGGGAGGACTCAAAATCCAGTTCTTCAGACGTGCTAATAACCCCAGTAAATTGGTTGATGGAAAAAGGGAGCAAATTTAAACTAGCAATGCTGTACGTGATGTAGCCATTTTCCCCACGATCTTTGTCAAAGGCAGAAATCGATAGAATATTAGTCCCCACAGAGACACTTTCGTTGATATAGGAGCTGTACGAAGGCTGGGTGAACTCTGGAATATGATCATTAGCATCTTCGATTCTCACAGCCACAGGTGCTTTTAAATCCCCTTCTTTATTTGTGACTTCCAAATCATACAGTTCCTTGTCAACAATTTTTAAAGGAAGCGCTGTGGTAAGCAGCCCAGTTTTCGGATTTATCTTGAAATATTGTGCATCTTCACTGAGGGTTAATTTGTATTCTTCTCCCTGGGTTTCTGGGGTTAATTTAACAATGGCAACAACTACTCCAGGAGGAGAGAATTCGCTGATCGCTACATCGTAACTTTCCTTTTCAAATTGGACCGGATTGTTCTCTTTCTCAGGGCTGGCAATATGGACTAGTTTCATAGCGGAGAACTTCTGAGGAGACCCCTTGTCTTTGGCTTGCAAAGTGAGATTGTAACCATACGGGAAAGCGTCCCAGTCAAGGGCCTTTTTTTCTTTGATTTTGTACTCATTCAACCATCTCCCCTCCTTGACCAACTGAAAGTACTCCAAGGGATCTCCAGCAACAATAGAAAGCGATTCAATTTCACCGTTGGCACCTTCATCTAGATCATCGACGTTAACTACAGCATACGTAGACTCCTTATCCAAAGGGAAGGGGATATGCGTCACTACATTAATAGTTGGGGCGTGCTCATTTATACGTTCAATATGAATGTAAAGTTTGGCGGTGCTGCTTACGCCGTTGTTACCATACAGCTTCATCCCACGGTCCACAGCCAGAACTTCAAGGTCATAGCGGTTCTTCTCATCGTAGTTTAGCCTGCCACTTAAGGAGATAACCCCGCTGGTGGGATGGACTGAGAACAGATCGACTTTATTTTTAAAGTAGTAATAGAATTCGCCATTCGAACCAATATCAGCATCTGTTGCAGTGACCTGCGCAATACTAGTCCTCAAAGGTGTGCTTTCAGGTATCGTTACAGAATAAGTGGTGGGTGAAAATAAAGGTCGTAAATCGTTCATGTCCAAAACCTGTATGTTCACTTTCGTCCAAGCTTCCAAGTCTTCTCCCCGGACGGAACCTTTTATTACCAATAAATAATTGTCTTGGATTTCTCGATTCAGTATGGCAGAATTCCCCCCTTTAGTTCTTATCCTAAGGAAACAAAAATCAGCTATTGCCACTTCCTCTGCTTTGAAGAAACCTTCATCATCGCCAGACACAATCCTGTATTTGATGTCCCAAGAGAAGTCAGCCATCGCGATGCCCATTCTGCTTTGGCTGTTCAAGTAAGTTCGTGCCGCTGAGTTTTCGTACACCGTGGTGTTGTAAATGGAATGTGTGAAGTGGAAGCCCAGTGGAAAACTCCCTTGAAGGCCATGACAGATGTTACCCAAAAGCTGAACAAGCAGGAAGACGAGGCCAGAAGCAGGGGCCAAAGGATCTGACCAGTGGCCCATATTCTTCTCCATCACATCATTCTTTCATCCTTTAAAAATAAACAAAAAGATGACATTGATTAGCAACAAACCACAGTTTGACCTATGTATGTTGCATATATATATATATATATACATACACACACACACACACACACGTAGACATGGAATCAGTCTGGCTTTTCAAATCATCCACCAAATTCTAATCTATATCCACCGTGCTGAAAGTTACCCATCAGCCAGAAAGAAGCTTTACAATTCTCAATTTACAATTGTTTATAAACAGACCATTCATATATATGAGTTAGGCAGCTACTTAAAAAATGGATGGATGGATGGATGGATGGATGGATGGATGGATGGACGGACAAAAGAATCAATGTGTTTTTATAGCCTCAGACCAGTAGTAAAAATACATGAGAATACCTTATAGGTGGAAAAATACAACTGGTAAGCTATAATCAGTAACCTGTTTTAGCATTTCAACAAATTCTACAGCAGTGTTAAAAAATTATGGATTGCCTTACAGAGGTCTGCAAGAATTTGACCAACCAATAGATCATATACCAAATGCAACCTTTAAGCTCTCTTGTTGTAAATAAAATTTCTATTAGGAATTTCAAGTTCATCTCAAGTTAAAATCCTTAGTGCAGCTTTCGGAGCCAAGTGGCATCCCAACTGAGTAATTGAAATCTTACAAATTAAACAAACACGCTCCCTATATATGTGTACATCTGTAAACATATGAAGTATGGTGCACACACACACACAGACACACACACACATGCACATATTGCAACAATGTGCTTTTCAGTCGCATCCTTCAGTGTATTACCATCAATTAAGAAACCATCATGCAAATACATGCCTGCCACATGCTAGAGACCAAACTACTGCAATAAATATCCTAGGATAAAATCATACATTAGATGTGCCCAAGGAACACTGCTGAAAATATTTCCTTCCTTCCTTCCTTCCTTCCTTCCTTCCTTCCTTCCTTCCTTCCTTCCTTCCTTCCTTCCTTCCT
>JANHFM010010871.1:216653-228225 GCA_032468115.1 Grayia smithii | reverse complement strand
CTTGGCCAATAAAGAATTCTATTCTATTCTATTCTATTCTATTCTATTCTATTCTATTCTATTCTATTCTATTCCTTCTATCCATTACATAGTATATAAGGAATACTTAACCAGAGTGCAGCATTGTCAGTGACGCTACACATCCTTTCCATGACCAGTTTTCTTTGTTACCTTCAGTTTCCAAAGCAGAACAACTAGATACAGTATCAAATCTTGTTAACTCTCAAGACTCGTTTCCCTTATGTATTTAAGATGGACTGTGATTAATGTATATATGTGTGTATGTGTGTAATGTATATATAAAATATATGTGTATGTGTGTATAAATGTTATCTTATAGATTACTTTTCTGAATATCTTTTTTGAAAATATTCATTTCCAAAACTTTGTTGAAACGGAAGGGGAGGTTACAGCATTTGTTTTACATGAAGTACTCTTCAGAATCTTAAGATTTAGATTCAGACTAAAAATATAGAATTGTTCAGGCACTAACACAAATACAAAGAATAAATGGATTTCTGAAAGAAGAATTTTGTGCTATTTTTAAAAGACCAAAAGGATTCTGATTATTAGAAAATAATGCTGCCACAATAATTTGTCTATTTTTTATTTACATTTAATCAGTGTTAACAGCAATGTTCAAGTTAACTTTTGGGAGATTACAAAATTATAAAATTCTCTCCACAATAAAATGAACAATTCACCTATTTCTTTCCAACTAGTTAGTTCACAGTAATTGGAAACTGTACAGACACTGGTAAAGCAAAATATAGTTCACCAAAACACATGTGAACTGAGACTGCCAGACTATCTGAGCAACTCTGTAGAAGTACTTCTTGGACTTGTATTTGGGCAGAATGAGTATCATAGCAGTGTATTTGCTGTATTATAGACATGGGACAGAGTGATTGTAAAGCCTAGATGAATTATACAGATTATACTTTCCAAATTCCTGAAGTCAGGGCAAAGACTTATGTTTCTCTATAGCTCCAAACCTTGAAATAATGTTGAATTATGTTTTATATTCTAATTGCTTCAGAAATTCAAAAGAATACAGGGCTCAGCCTTTCTCTGATGGACTTATTCCTTCAGAAATGTTTCCTATTATGATTATTACTAATACTCAGGCTTTAAGAGTATGGTAATTGGATATACTACAAAGAGAAAAGAAATAAATATTGAAAAAGTAGTCTTGGTTCTTTATGGAATGAGCAAAATTACCCCTACTTTCATAAAGGTATCAACTGACTTTCTATCTGTTAACAGAAAAAAAAAACACTACTGCTATGGCCAGCCTGAACACTTAAAGAAGAGATGTAAGCTTGGGCTTGCTAGATGGAGCAGTGCAAGAACACACAAGCAATTATTTCTAGAAAGTGATTAAACAACTTCATAAATGACCCAATATTGCTGTCCCTTCCTTCTACCATCCTAGTTGATATCATTAATCCTCATTATGGTGCTTGCTATTACAGTAGATATTTTATAAAAGGGAAAATAAAATCTCTCCCATTACAGGAAAAGCAGCCCTATCATTTCCATTCACTACCAAGTGAAACTTGAGGTATGTAAACTCAGACAAAATTGTCAACAGCTTTATATACCTGTTCTCTTTTTAATTTTTCTCTTTTTCGTATAAGCTCTATCAACAACCGTGCTCTTTCAAGATCATGACGGAGTCTTTGCCAGTACTTCAATTTCTCTTTTAAGGCTTGTGTTTCTTCATCATCTTCCCTCTTAAGAAAGAAAAAATCATGTATTTGTTAGTTTAATTGTAACATTAAGTTGCTAATAACTCTATTGCAAAAACAACTTAGTACATTTTGCCTATAGTACAAAATTATTGGCAATGCTTTTTCTTCATGTAAAACATAGCATGTCAATTTTGTATTTACACTTAATTTAATTCATATATATTTACTCCTTGTGTAAAATATAAACATTCACGTAATTTATATTATCCATAATTATAGTGGTCCTGGATAATTGTACCCATACATTATTAACTCAAATATGCCAAATAATTTAATCATATGTGAAGTAAGGAAATAAACATACCTGTTGTGTGTTTCTTTGTGACTGCAAGCTGGACTGTAGTCTTCTCAATAAAGGAACACCATTTCTGGACAACCTTTTAAGTAGCCAGTAACTGTGGACTCTTTCTACAAATTGCTTCTTTCGCTGAATTGCCACTTGATTCATAATTTTATTTAATCTGAAACAGGAAAGAAAGAAGTAGTAATATTTAAAAATAAAACACTGAACATATTTTTTATTATAAATCTGACCAGATTTTACTATTGTTTCAAAAATATTCTACTATATGAACATCTTCACATGGTTCTGTATCCAAAGAACAACTTGGGCCAAAGATACTTTTTTCAATTATTTTTCTACTATTAGCTACTTGTGTCACAAATTGTTGGTAGAAATCCCTTCAAATTAAAAAAAAATATTATATATTGAAAAGAATGCTAAACAAATATATAGTAACATTTTTGTCATGGGGAATCGGTTACAATTATTTAGATTCAGAATACTAATATAAATTATACAGAAACTACAAAATCTGATGTATCACATTATTTAATTCTTTTATTCTTTGAAGTATTCACTCAGATCTCCAGAGTAAAGTTACAAAACAAACCCTTAACAATCATATATTCAAAAATCTTTAATAAGTAAATGAATATATATATTCATTAGAAATTGTATGAACTGAATTTTTTTACCACTTTCATCATTACCATTATATAAGGCAGATCTGCATAAAAGTTCACAATACTTAAGTCAATTAATTTTATTTATTTTTGGAAGATTTAAGACCACAGGTTCACACATATTTGTCAGTCTTTTATTATTTATTTATTAGATTTGTATGATGCCTATATCAATCATCGAGTCACTTTAATTCATGAAACCTTCATAGCATCTTCTTGATCTCCTAGAGATTAATTTTCAGCTGATAAATGAGTTATGCAATTGGCTATCTACAGTATCTGCTTGATATAACCTCTAGTTCTATTATTATTCCAATCTTATTTGCTTCAAGTACTAACAGGTGCACCCCTATTTCCTCCAGTTGTTTCTCAGTATAAACTGAATTAGATAATAATGTATTATATTTGAGAAAATAAGGTACAAGTAAAACCTTATTAATTATAAGAGATTACAATTACACCAGAGATAATTATAGATGAGTACTAAAAACTGATATTAAAACAAACATATAAGAAATAGGCTTTATACTCTTGAGTAAATAAATGGAAAAAGACTTAACTATCCATCCATTTCCCCCCTTCAGATTATGGTTCCCCAAACAATAACTAATGCTATTTGTGAAGGGGAGCATTTTCCATCAATTTAATATAATATTGAGAATTCCAGTCTAGAGGAAACCTGGCTACCAGAATAAAGTGTATTTGCTCCCCCAATCTCTTATTATAATGAATTGTGAAACCCTATATCCCTTTTTAGTTTCACTGGGTTTAATAATTTAACACTATCTACAAATAAGTTCTGAGCAGTATTTATCATACAATCTAGGAAGGACAGGGTTTTTAAAAAAGATTACAAACTATCTTCATTTTTGAGAAACAGCACAATTATTATATTTTAGCTTAAAAGTCTTCCTTATTAGTCCAGGGACATTCAGAATAGAAATTCTCAATAGGACAACATCCTAAATAACATTTAAAAGTAACAAGCCTTGCTCCTGATGAAGTGTATTCCAATGAAAGGATTTTTATAAATTTGTAACATGCAAGTACAAGACTGTTTTGTTTCAACAAACTTGAAGGCACAGCTGCGTGACATATTCATATTAGTTAATGCTAACAGCACATTATCATTTAAGAGTTCCATAACCATTTTAAAATATTCTTAAATTCTTAATATTAAATTATCCAGAACACTTACATATAGAAAAACGTTCTAAAGTTACTGTTACGTTAAACATAATCTGAAAATGGTTGGAAATCAAGCAAGGAATATCATAATATAGTTCTACATAGCTTATTCCTGACTTCAAAGTGTCGCCTGCCAGAAAGGGAACAAACTATAGATATATGTTCAAGTATCAAGCTAAATAAAATACAGGTACAGAAAGAATTCTTTGTTTTGCTTAAATATAAGTCATGGACAAGGAAGGACGTACATTAGCTAAAGTTGTCTGTTTCACAGCTTATAAATTTGTACTTGAAGTGAAGTACAAGTGAAGTGAAGTTCACTTAAGTTCTAGAAACATTTTGGAAGTCTGAAGAGTTAAATATTTGGTATACTTAAGATATAAGACAAACAAAAACAAACAATATTTTGTTTTCCAAATAGTCAGACTATGCAATGCCAATGATGGAGGATTATGGAAACTGTATTACAAAATATGTAAAGAACAAAATTTTGTTTCTTCTTAGCAAGCACACAAAATACAACTCCCTTCTTTCTCAATAAGATATGTCTGCAACTTAAATAATACCTTAGAAACTGATATCCTTACTGCAGTCATTTTAAGACTGAAAGAACTCTAGTCCAAAAATGTGTTTTTGAAAGCAGCATATTACTAAAATCAATTATACACAAGAAAACATATAATGCTTCACCATATAGTTTACTAAACAAAATTGAATAATTCCAAATAGCTGGAATTGGCAGCTGAACAGGGACATAATCAAAGTATGCATAATTTCTTTTATGGAATACTGAATATGGACAAGGAAAAATCAAAACATTAGGATTAGGATCAGTTTACTAAGCTGACCAAAAGGAAATTTAGTAGAAATGAAAAAAAAAATACTTCCTCTCACACTATATAATTAACTTGTGAAATTCATTACTATCAGACGTGATTAGGGTCACTCATCTGGATGGTATTAAAACAAGAGAGGATAAAGGCATGAAGAACAGGTCTATCAAGGCTTTTAAGTCTTGAAAAGTCAGTGTTACTTCCAGATTGGAAGTAACATGCCTTCAAATACCAGATGAAAAGAAACAACAGGATGGGGTTATGTTCCTACCTCTGGCTTGCATAGCTTCAGATTCAAAGGCAAAAAGATGCTCTGGAGCATGATTGGGCACTCACACAGCAACTCCTTAAAGAGCTGGATTGTTTCCCAGGATCATGTAGCTATTCTTTGCAGCTGCGGCATTATCCAAAGAAAAATCTTTATTTTAATAAGTTACAGACAGGTGCTACATATGCAAATCCACATACTCCAGGGCAACTTTCTGCCTTTCAAACATAAACACTGCATAGCCCCAATACATATCTACAGTCATTCTCAATTAGTCACCAGGCTTACCTATTCCAAATCAACACAAGGAAAACAAATGAAAACCATTTATGACAGAAATTTATTGCTAAAGTAAAATCTAGAAGAATGACCATTTCTCATTTCCTTTAATTGTTAATGATCTGGAGCCTTTAGTGCATCTTGTCCTGAAAAAGCCTATTAAGCATAAATTTTTGCTTCTCATTAATAAGTTGGTAACACTAATAACTGCAAAGAATTTTTAAAAATATTTTCTTACCTCTGGGGAGGGACACATGGAGCAGATACTGCAGGCATTACTGCACATGTTTCAGTTAGTGTTTTCTTTGACTTTTTAGCTTTTTTTCTGACCCTTGATGTAGACCTGGTTTTGGCCATGCCCTCCTTTCGGTAGAGGCCATTTTTCATTTCAGCTTCTCCATAAATATTCAGAGGCCTCCGAACAGATCCTGGTGGTGTATGTATATCACAATATGCAGTTTTTTTCACTGAGAATGTTGTGCCACCACCAGTTAATTCTTTCACGGGTTCCATTTTCATATATAAACCAGCTTTTTGAGCGCATGTAACATGGAATGCTGTGTAACAATTTGCTTTGTGGCACTGAATACAGGCACCAACACCTTTCTGTTTACAGAGGTAGCATGTTAACTTCCATCGGGCAGGGGGAATGTTTTTGACTCCATCTATTGGCTCAATAAAAACTGTATTGGCAAATCCAACCTCTGGAATCCAAAGAGCACACACAACATGTCCCCACCTATCATCATCAGTCTTTTTAAAGGCACCTCCTTTGTTTGGACACAATACACAGTCTACAGGCCTTGAACGGGATTGCAGACATTGTCTGCAAAGCCACTGGCCCTCAGGTATATATGGCACCCCGTAACACTCCTGATGCACAGCTAAATTACACATGTCACAAAAAAGAATCACATTGCTGTTCTGACATTCTCCATCCATGCAAATACAACAAACTGCATCTTCGTCAATTAAAGACTGATGTTCACCCTGTTTTTGAGTCTCGCAGTAAGACTCTTTTTCAAAACGGTCCATAAGAAATTCAAACATATTTTGTGATACAACCGAGACTCCATCACTTTTTCGCTTCTCATTGATTATTTCTAACCATGCATAATCTTCTTCATCCATATCATATTCCACTTCATTATCTAGTTCTTCCGAGGACTTTTCAATAAATTTATAATAAGTTGGAGGTCTACGAGGTGCAGAAGGTGGGCTATATTCAACAACATGCACTTTTGGTTCTGGAAGAGTACTTGCAGTGGGTGGAATGCCATGTGTGTTTGGAAGAGTTTCACTTTTCTTTTTAACTTTATTGTTTCTGTGCCTCTTTGCTCTCAGAGAGACCAGTGGCCTCTCACTATTTTCTTTATTGCTGTTGCATTCACTTAATTCTTGGGCTGTAAGATCATCTTCCAATATAATCTCCAAGGGTTCAAAGATACTGATTCGGTGTAAGCGACCTTCAATTTCTATTTCTACCATCCTTTGCGCTTGGGCATAGGTTAAGGTTTCTCTCGTAGGGGACCGTTTAATACTGCATGGAGAAGAAGAGTGCCGTGCTGAAGATACTCGGTGACATCTTCCTTTCCTCCTCATTTGGTAATGATTACCTACAATTTAAAAGAGTAACTGTTAAAACAGTAAGTTTGAACTATACTATAAAAATAGGAAAGTGTTTTTTTTTTCTCTTGAAGGATAAGGCTAGTACCTGCACTTCTGAAAAATATGCACTAGAAAACAAAACACAAAACTTAAAATGAAGAATTCCACGTTTTACAATTATAGTAATCAATATTAGTATTTACCTTTATCCTACATTAGAAACATATTCCTTATATTATAGGAACAACTTTGAGACAAAATGAATAGAAAAGACTGCTTTAATTGAAAAAAATGGTCTAAAGATACAATTCCACCCATACTAAAATTATCTTAAAATTATTAACCAACTTAAATTATTCTGAAATTCTTACTTTAAAAAGCTCATTTAGACATTCACAAATTAGTTTTGTCTTCCATATAACAGAATTATAGGGGGCTAGGAGAGACCTTGGAGGTCTTCTAGTTCAACCCACTGCCCAAAGCAGGAGTTTTATACCAGCCTGGACAAATAGTTGTCTGATCTTCTCTTGAAAATGTCTAGCAATGGAGCACCCACAACTCCGGGAGACAAGCTGTTCCGCTGATTGTTTTCACTTCCACTTTTCTCCTTAGTTCCACATTGATTCTCCATCTGAGGAGTTTCGCCCATTGCTTCTTGCCTGTCCTCAGGTTCTATGGAGAACAAATCAACACTCTCTTCCCTTCCTTCAAGTACTGGAAGATGGCTAAGCCTTCTCTTTATTATGCTAGACATACCTAGTTCCCTTAGCTGTTTATTGTGCAATTTAGCCTCCAGAAACTTTCTCATCTTTGTTGATCTTCTCTGAACTTTTTCTAGGGGCTTCTACATCTTTTTTTTTTGTATCATGGTGACCAGAACCAGATGTAGTATTCCACGTGTGACTTCATTAGTGAAATACAGGTAGTCTTTGATTTACAGCTATTTACACCTCCTCAGAAAAAAATGGAGAAAAAAAAATCTGGAATAGTAATTGACCAAAGAGTAACTTCTAATAATGATGTAGCTCCCTATTTCTTTTGATGTTCTCGGATCATATTATGTTGTTGCATTACTGCAGTTATTTAATTTCCAGTCTTGCTTGCCCACACATGACAGCAGCTTAAGTAACATCAGAAATTGTCCATGGAAGACTTTCATTCCCAAAAGTTCAGTCGGAGAAAATTATCTTTGTTGTAATCAATTTCTTATACACAGAGAGAGAGAGGGTGTTTTAAAAAAAACCTGGAAAACTTTTCATGGAGAGTAGAACTGAAAATGGCAAGAAAAATGGACCAAAATCACATTGATAATGGTTGGAATTGGTGTAAATATTTTTTTTTGGGGGGAGGGGGATGATAACTCTAAGTGTAATTCCAGTGAGTCAATTAGAGTTCATTTTTTCTAATTTATTTCTAGAAAGTTTCACTGATACAGTTGATTTGTCTAGAGCTCCCTTACACCAATAAGTCAAGGAACATGAGCAATAGAATTACCCGTAAATAAGTTGGTGAAGAGTACAGAACGAAATTCAATAAGATTTTATTCCAACCTGTAAAGATTCTGTACCCATTCAGCAAAGAACTAATTACAAATTAGCAAAAACATAAACTGTTAGGAAGAAAATATATTTAATAATTTTCAATTATCTTGTTCCAAATGAATCACCAATACACACTATAAAATACATTTAAATCTTTATTCAACCATTTGGTCACCATAAATTTAAGAGCTGCCAGTAAGTTAATCTTTTCACTGGACCAGCATTTCTGAATCTTGGCAACTTGAAGATGTGTGTTCAACTTGAACTCTCAGAATTCCACACACATCCTTAAGTTGTGAAAGTTGAGAAACACTGCAGTGGTGTTTTTCAAGAAGAGTCTGGGCAGTCATCTACTGGGGATGAATCCTGCAGTGTTCAAGGTTGGACTTCTAAATTCCATCTAATTCTCCAAAGTTTATACTTCTTCCTGTAAGAATTTATATCAGGGCGCATGTGCAAACTATGTCTTAAGTCATAGTACCAGTTTTTCTGAATGACATTAACTTATGCTCATAATTTATTTAGATTAGGATCTCAATTTCTTTCTACTTTTAAAACTCATCATAAAGCTTTACTAAAAAATATAGAATCCTAAAACAGTTAACCATATAACTTTTTAAAATTGGTTTTTGAAAGCATTCCTTTCATAGGTAATGCATAATACCAATTACTGTAGAATAGCTAAGCAATCAAGAATTGATAAAACTGCTATAGGCTAAAACGTCTTTTTAAACAGTATATATTTTAAGTGAAATTATGTTAAAATAGTAGTAAGAAATAATAGCATGTGCAGAGTTCCATAGAATTAACATTTATTCCATGGGCTATTTAATATATATTTCCATTTGTACAACAATGTATTCACAAAACTTGCATCAAAATAAATATTTGTTAGTTATTAGGATTTACTTAAAAGTTATTTTAAAATAGTACCTTATAGCCAAGTTTAGTTTCTACCCAAAAACTGTAATCTTTTACAGTTGTGAATAACTATATACAACTTTAAAAGTATGTTACAAGCAGCAATTTAGAATGTAGCTTTATGCTTGTAAAATAGAATATAAGATTTCAACAGGTTTCACTCTCAAATACAAAGCACACTACAGTTCATCCAAACATTTATTTCTTAATAATCTTTTATGGTAGGGCATTATTATAATTTTACAGCCAGTAAGACAGATATCCCAGATCTAAGCATGCAAACATACCCCAAGCAGGTAGTCCTCAACTTACAACTATTTAAAGTTACAATGGCAGTGAAAAAGGTGACATGACTATTTTTCACACTTAACAAACACTGCAGTATCTCCATGTGACCAAAATTCAGATGCTTGGCAACTGGTTCATATTTATGACAGTTGCAGTATTCAGGGGTTATGTGATCATCTTTTACAACCTTTTGACAAGCGAAGTCAATGCGGAAGCAGATTGACTTAACATCAGTGTTACTAACTTAACTGCAGGAAGATTTGTTTAACAACTCTAGCAAGAAAGGTCATAAAATGGAGTAAAACTCACTTAACAAATGTCTCGGTTAGCAGCAGAAATTTTGGGCTCAATTGTGGCTGTAAGTCAAGGTCTACCTGTACAACATAAACTATAACACCTTCAGAGAATGCTTAAATGAGACATTCTGTCATTATTATTTCAGACAACAAACAGATATGGTTGAATTCCTCAACATAATAATCAAGCTGCAGCAATAACAGTCAATACTTCTTGCAACTGAAGTTATTATTTATTTATATCCTACTTTTATTATTTTTTACAAATAACCCAAGGCAGTGAAGATATCCAAAATACCTTTCTCCTCCTATTTTCCCTGTGGAATGAGTTGGGCTGACAAAATGACTGGCCCAAGGTCCCACAGCTGGCTTTCATGGCTAAGGCGGAACTTGAATTCTGGTCTTCTGCTTTCTAGCCTGCTTCCTTAACCACTAGACCTAAATGACTATTACATTAAATATTCTTAAAAACACTAATAAGCAAATTTTACTATTTGCTGAACCTATCATACCATCACTTTAATACAAAAACGTAACAAGAACACCTTTTTGTCAATTAATGTAAATGATACATTCAGATGAATAATTTATTAAATTGCCATGCCAACATATTGACTAGTTTTTCTTTTTCTTTCTTTCTTCCCCCCTAATTACTTGCATAGGGATTATTCTTTATACTATTTAGGTTGTTTGCATTTTTTTGTCATGGATTGCACCAGTCAGGCTAAAACCAATTAAAACATATAAATATTTATGATGTACAACGACAATAAAGGCTATATTATAACCAACTCTCAACCACTCTGGGCAGAGGAGAACCCTATTTTATAAATGCTACTCTTAATAACTCCAGCAACCTAATACTCTCACATGTTTACACTCAAATTTGTACCCAGGTGGTGGTCAGAACCCACTGTGGGCACAGTAACCAAGTCAATGGAAGGGCAAACTGCATTTCACCCAAAAAGTGAAAGTGATCTTCAGAGAAATTAATCCACCACCACCACCACCCCGACGTCATCAAACCTAACCCTTTAAAGGAAGACAACTGATCTGAAAGCCTGAAACGAGGTAGAGACAGCGATTCCCCCCCACCCAGTTCCCGAGCAACTGAATCCCTTGCACAGGGGGGAAAAAAAAGAACAACATGAAGCGGCCATGCCTTCCTCTTTCAGAATGGTTCGCCCCACACGAGTCATCCCCCCCAGCCCCAAACATTGGTTTCTCCCCGCCCTGTCCGCGCCCATCGTGACATAAACACACACGCTGAATGGCTCCGGAGCACGCCTCTTTTCCCCTCCCACACCCCGCCTCCGCGCCGATGGTTCCTGCCCAGACCCCACTGGCTCCCCTCCCCCACGTCCCCCCCGCACTCCCAGAATGGTTCCTTCCGCACCAGGCCCAGCAACTCTTTCTCCAGCCTCCTCCGCCGCCAGCGGCCCCCCGGCGCGCCCTTTCCTTCCTTCGCCCGCTTTCCCCACCCCTGCCGGGACAATACTCGGGCCGCAAACATGGCGCCCGCCCAATGCCACCCTGCCTCCGCAACTCCCGGCCCAGCGGAGCCGACTCGAGAGGCCGAGCCTGGGTCGGCCAGCTTTCGGGGGGGGGGGGGGGGGGGGGGGGGGGGGGG
>JANHFM010010871.1:153736-168737 GCA_032468115.1 Grayia smithii | reverse complement strand
GAGGGGAGGGGTCGTTCCCCTCTTTCCCAAAGCTTTCTGAGCAGCTGTCGGCTGGTCTGCGGCGACCCGGGCGAGGGTTTTTGCGCTCTCTCCCAAGCTTGCCGGGCGGCGAGTTGAAGGCGGTGCAAGGGCGCCCTCTGCTGTTTGAAGGATGGGCGCGGAGCGGAGAGCGGCTGGGTAGAAAATGTGCTTTTTGGCCAAGGGAATTTGATCGGACTTTTGTTGGGTTATTTTGCTTGGTTTTGTTTTCCTGGAAAGGGGTAATGTTTGTATCGAGCACGCAATATTTGGCAGAAAAGGCTACCGGCGTGCCACCCTTGCCGATTTTCTTTTACTAATTTTTTTTTTTTTAAAAGACCTCGGTTGATTGGTTTGTATCCCCACTGAATTCGAAGCGTTCGTCGTCTAAGACACGGGGTCTCCAACCGTGGCAACTTTAAGCCTGGAGGACTTCAACTCCCAGCTTTGCTGGCGGGGGAATTCTGGGAGTTGAAGTCCTCCAGGCTTGAAGTTGCCAAGATTGGAGACCCCTGGAGATACAAGACTATGGCTAGTAGGTGTAGAAGGTTAGCACCAAAGGTTGTAGGACTTTGATTTTTGCCATCCTCGGGAAAAGGCAAGTGGCATATTTGAAAAAAAAATAAATCTCCGTAATAAAGCGATTTTATTAGCAGCCTGAATTGCTTCCCAATCAAAAAAATGGAGAAATAGGGAAAAGGGGGGGGGAAGAATCAGTCCTTTTGCTTTTTAAACCAACAACCTGGAAATAAAAATAAACGAGACCTTTTTTTTTTTTTTTGCAGTGGTATACAATCCTAATAAGATGGCTGTGACTGTTCTTGTTTTTAGAAGGCAGTTGTGTTTAATTAGCAGAAATGCCATTTCGTTAATACCCCCCAAGATAATAACAACTTTCTTCGGAGCGTTGTTTATGCAGATGGGCACGGTTGTTGATGAGAAATCGCACGGATTGTTAAATCCAATTGCTTCCTAATTGGAAAAGTTCCACTGAGTTCCAGTGGCACATCCTCCCTTTCGAGAAAGTACCCGGGTAGAAGGGCCACTCAAGTTGTTTCAAAAGCATCGCTACACACAATGCGTAAGGAGGGAGGATTTAGGCATTAGCTCGCAGTCCTCCATCACGTGCGGTTGCCCCACTGGCTTCCTTGGGGTGATTTTAGCACAAACGAATCTCTTTGGCACATGCCCGCGGAAGGGAGGTTGGGGAAGACACATGTTGGGGGGGACACATGTTCGTGCTTCAGTTGGTAAAAGTGGGGTTCGGGAAGCCGCCTTGGATACGACCTCCTTCAACCTAAATTACAACTTCTATGATTCCCAGCCAGGGGGATCCACTGCCGGGAGTTGGAGTGCAGTTGACACTGCCGGTTGGAGATGATCAGAGTGGTAATCTAACACTTTTGCACGGAGTGTCTGGCACTCGCCTGGTGATCTGGTCGAAAGAATGTTTGCCATAGAGATTTGCTGACGAGGAAGTGTGTAGACAAAAGTGCGTAAATTCGGTGCAATTCCCGCTGAATGGATTGCACACCGGGGCGAGGTCTCAGCTATTCAAGGGATGAGTAAAATTCGACTGGGCGTGAACCTCATATTTCCCCCGCCGAACGCGCAGGAACTGTGGCATTTGCTGCCGCGGAGTTGCGCCCCTGCAACAATTCGACGCCACGCTTGAAAAAAACCCATTTGTAAGACAATAAAAGCGAATTGGCCGGAGTGCCTGGGTCTGCCGCCGAGCTCACCAAAGAGATCTCCAGCCTGAAGTGTTTTGACTCGAAACAAGGGGGACATACCGTAATTTCCAGGCGAAAGATTCCTCGGTAGGGGAAAAGATCCCTCCCGTGCAAAGAACGCCTCTGAAAATGATGAGTTGGGAAATCACATGGAAAGGTAGGTTGTCGAGATGTGTTTTTTTTTAAAAAAACAACAACACCTCATCTTTTCTAGGAAGAGTCAAGTGTTGAAGAAAACCAGAATCAGGGTTGTCTGCTGCGATCAGATCCAGGCGGTGGGAGCTGGGATCCTCACAGAAAAGGATAACCTTGATTTAGGAGGGAGAGGGGACCAACAAATAAAGTTACTTCCATATTCTGTGGATGCCCTGAATCGAATTAGGTGGAAACTTCCATAAGCCTAGCAGAAGCGGCTCATCCAACAGAAGATATTGGTTGGAGAGCCATGACTAGATGACTTTCAGCTAAAGAAAAGTTGAGGGGTTTTTTTCCCCCATCACAACCTCCCCTGGAAAACAAACTGTAATTTTTCTAATTATTCATTCTGCCTCATGAGTTTTGTACCCTGTTCATTTCCTGTTCTATGCAATATGCCACAAGGTCTTGTTTTACTCTCTTGAATTAGAAAGGAAATGGCCAAAGGTGGTTGTTGCTTTTTTAGAAAAAAGAGGAGAAATTCAGCTTAAACTAAAGATGGATTTTTTTAAAAAAACAAAAACCTGTTTTTGTGCTAAGCTGATGACCAGATGGAACAATATTGGGGAAGAGACTCCAGGGCTAAATATATCCTAAGTGAGAATGATGGAGTTGTCACCTGCTTTTCAAACCTTCAGCTTATTAAAATTCTACACAACGGAATGAGAAACTTAAGAGAATTGTAATCCCACCCTTGGAAGGACTGGGGCCTTGGGTGGGTACAGGCTATATTAGGTATTTTAGAAAGTGAAGACAAGCCATGGGAAATTTAAAAGACATAAACCAATCAGATACATCTATCGAAATGCCATAGATGTCAAGAAGAAAGGCTTCAGGAAATGTTTAACACAAGTGAATTTGAAATGGCTCAAAAGTGTGCCTTGTAGCCTGTATCCTTTCCCAATTCCTGCTTTCCTTCATACAGTATAAATGGGGCTTACTACCTATGTACACCAATCTTATTCCCCAGTAGAGTGCATAGGATTATTGCTTTCAACAGCTATCCTATGTTTAGCAAAAAGAGCCTAAAAAATGAGGTCTAAAAAAAGATTTCTGATGAATTCATTCAATGAAATGAGTGTTCCCAATAACATCATCTTATGGAGCAGTTAGTTTCAGGGAGAGTTGTGCGTCCTTTTCATTCCAAAATCTATTTGGCAAAGTGAGCAGGAAAGGACGCTTCCATGGATGGGTTTTACGCAGTCTCATGTCTGCTTGCATTCCTGGATTCATCACCAAATGAAGGGTTCATTTTGCTGAAGAAAATATTTTGCAGTGGAACTCATACATCTCCCTCCTGCTGGTTTGTTTTAAATGCAGTGTGAAAGTTTTAGCAAAACTTAGAACAATTTGCAAATGTCACCAAAATGCCCATATTTTTTTTTATTCCAACTTATATGCCGCCCTTCTCCGGAGACTCAGGACAGCTTACAATTTCTTAAGCACAAATCAGTGTGCTTAGCAATAGCCTTCATTCCGTGTATATGCCTGTTTATTGGGGCTTTTGCCCCCTCCCCCAAGTGGCATTTTTACAAAGTCAGCTTATTGCCCCCAACAATCTGGGTCCTCAGTTTACCTACCTCGAAAGGATGGAAGGCTGAGTCAACCTTTAAAAGCAAATGTTTGTTGGATATATCACTAGATATTTGTCATCTACACTAAGATGAGGGAGCTGTTTTTAAAAATATTTTGTTATTTTTCCTGTGCTTCCTGACCAAAAAAAAGAAGGTAATATATCAGTGATACCTTACTGGGGAATTATAAGATAAGGGGTAGGGGTGGGGTATGTAAGTAAAAATTGGAGTTATGGGATTATCCCACAGTGGGAAGATAATGTGGGATTTCTCACCCCCACATATTATATTTATTTTATCAAATTGATATGGCTACACATCTTACACAAGGTGACTCTGGGAAACATATAATAAACCCAACTATTAAAGCCAAATTATAAAACCAAGTAAACAGTTAACATAAGTAAAACCAAAATTGCAAGAGGGTTAATTAGAATGTCATATATGGTACAACCCATGTGCGGGTTTTCTATTGTCGGGATCTGCAGGCCTGATTAAAACAACATTTTTGAGGGCTCTGCAAAAGTCCACAAGGGTTGGGGTAACTTCACTTCAGATGGAATGATGTTCCAGAGGGCGGATGCCATAGCAGAAAGCGCTCATCTCCTGGGTCCTGTCAGATTGAGCTCCTTAGCAGGCAGGACTTGCAACTTGCTTCTCCTACTCACTGCTAGGATGAGTAGAAGTAATTGGTGAGAAGCAGCCCCTTAGATAACCTAGATAATAAGTTGCAGAGCCTGCAGGTGGTTATTAAACATATTTGAATATTTCTGAGACTTTTAGTTGAGATAAAGATAAAATGTCTTGATACGTTTCCTATTCATCATGAAACGTACAAATAACAATGCTAAGGTTGGGCTACAGCAAGAGAAACAGTAACAAAACGTTTTGCTTTTGTTTTACCTGTGATGTAACATATTTGAAGCTTGTCGTGGGGGATCAGAAAAGCCTTGCCATGGAAATGGTGATTGTGATGGAGATGGCACTAGAGCTGGCGATGGATCATGCAAGTGCAAAAAGGAGTATCAAGGAGAATTCTGTTTGGACTGTTCTGATGGATTCTACAACTCTTACAGAAATGATACACATTCTGTTTGCACAGGTATGTTTACCTGCTTATATTATTCAGGGTGATTGATTAATTGATTGATTGATTAGCATCTTTGATTTCATACATTCATACCCTTTTTTGTAGTAAATACTTGGTGGATATTGAATATGCATGTAATTAATATACAAAATGAGACAAAGTGAGTACGTAAAATTCAACAGTTCAATTTAAATCAATTTTATTAATTCTTATGTTTAGGAAACAACTTGTATTATTGAGCACAACAAATGCAGTATAGTACTATACAGCCTAATAATCATTTGAGTTTGCATAGTAGGTAATGGTTACAGTATTATGGTGATTGAGCCATGTATTAATGGGCAAGTAGGCAATACATAAATTTAATGTAGTTACTTGTGCTATTGAAGATTTATTATATATATATATATATATATATATATATATACATACATATATAATGATTTTAATTATAAAATATAACCTTTGATTTTAAAAATGCCCTCATACACCTGGTTTTGAGTTTCATCCCAAATAAGAGAATATACAATATTTAGGATTGAACTGTGGAGTCCTTGTGCCCTCTGAGCTTGTTTGCTTGCTTGCATATATTTTATTATGAACTAGATTACCTCATCACTGTTAGTGAGTGTGTGGGATTTGCCAGCGTTGATGGGGATGTGGTTTACTCCTTGGTAAGTTAAGGTAAGCTCAGAGACCACCAAGGATCTCCATATTGTTTTCTGCTTTATGGTTTGTCTGGTGTTAATCCATTCTTACCTTGGTATTGGCTACTGGAGGTGATGTGTTCTGGTCCCCAAAATAAAAGTAGGTAATGAGGCAGAGAATAATAAGATCCACGATTCTGGGTATTTCGATCTTAGTGTATTTGGCTTTTTGTGTGTTCTGGTCATAGCTTATTTCAGTTACTCCTTGAGGTTATCTATGGTGTGCTGGTATTTATTTAGTTTGAAATGAGCATTCATGATCATTAGCCAACTTTGACTAAGATCGAAATACTGAGTTAACATAAAGAAAAACTGTCCTGCCTGCCTAGTTTTTTTGGGGTGGGGGAGGTGGAGGTTGCAAAAAGTTCTAATTTTGTTGGGTGTGTACCTATCAATTTGAATATATGTCACAAATATTTGTGAACAGGAAGGACATGCACAGTCTTGAACAATATTGAGCAACAAATAATTTAGTGTCAAATTGACATGGTAATAGTTTATAGATAGCCTATGTTGGGAAATAACTTGTTTATAAGTCCCAGGTAACATACATCATAAGTAATTTGGACCACACATTTCTCTTCTTTGTGCTGAAGGCCTGAACCTTTAGCAATAAAAAGAGTAAGGATAACATGGTCATCCTTTTTTGAAACAGTTGTGCGCACACAACACACACACACATAGTGTAGCACAACAGACAGAAATGTCTGAAAAGATAGATACATATATACATGGATGTGTTTTATTCTTTCTTTCCTGTTTTGGTCCTGTTTAGTAAACCCCAAAGCAAGACAGTGAAAGAAGAGGAGGGTCACAGTGGCTAAGCTTCCATGTGCTTCTACCGAGTGTTCTGGAAGTGGGACTGGAATGTCTGTCCTGAGTTGATATGAATAAGGAATCCTGACTGAAATACAGTGGGAGGAAAGAAAGCAAATTATACTATACATAACAAAGCAGAGAAAGGTTTCAAAACAGTGAGCAGGAAAGAAAAAGCAAAGTAGTCCTTTTTTCCCCTGTATATTTTTTGAGCTTTAAACATAGCTATAAAATTCCTATTCCAGAAATGAAAATAAAATGTGGAAAAAGAAGCAATATTTTGTAAAGTTGCTTTCTTTTTTGTTTCAGTTGCAAGCTTTTTAAAGTTCTGTGTGTCCATAACAATCTTGCAAATGTTGCTTCTCTTAATAGCTTGTCATTATTCATGTAAAACATGTACTGGGGCAACCAACAAGGACTGTAAAGATTGTAAAGATGGTTGGCTTAGACATGAAGAAGCCTGTGAAGGTAAGAATGGCTATGAATTTATTAATAATTTATTGTTCTAAAGGGTGAATCATTATCTTCTCTTTCTCATATGCACTATAGATGTTTCTGCTGCCAATCATTTCAATCAAATATAGCAAAATTGTAGCTCTGTAGCTTATTCACTTCAAGTTCTCCCAACTCTGCACTTACTTTGTAAGATAATAATGGTTAACTATTTAGTTTTAAAGATGGGAGAAGAATTAAATGATGTGTAGTTGTATTCATTAAATAATATTGAGAAGCGGATACATTCACATAACATAACCATAATTTGTTAAAAAGCCAGAACTAGTTTTGCAGATAAGAGAAGTCTTCACAGTTTATCGACCTACTTCTGATTTATTTTGCCTCTTCTTTCACTATTCCTGTTTGTGGATCATTCTTAGAAAAGAAACAAGGTGGACAAGTGTGAAAATCATAAAGACTATTTAACATTTGATTAAATGTAACTAATACAGTGCAATATATATTTTAACACTGTCTTGCATATCAGATTTCTTTTAAAGTTTTGAATGTTTCCATTATTCTGGCTGTAACCTTTAATGTGGGTTCATTTTTTTCAGATGTGGATGAATGTGCAGGAGAAGAATCTCCTTGCAATTCTGATCAATATTGTTGGAACACAGATGGTTCTTTCTCCTGCAAAGGTGTTCTTTTTTTACTATTTCTAAATAAATCACAATATGTATAGACTGCTTAATTTGTTATTTCTTGAATAAGAAAAGTGCCAATTGATTGTTAGAAATGAAAAATTTAAAATAATTAGTGGACCTTCCTTCACTTTAATTTCAAATTTAAAGTTTGATATGGCACTGCATTTGACATTTAAGGCTTGACATTGCATTGTGTGTGCTCTTTCAGATTTCCCTAATACGCTTGTTAAATTGAATAGATTTCAGTGGGGGAACATGATTGAGGACCCAACTTAATGCAAATATTTTTATACAAATACCTTAGTCATGAATGTAACTATTGCTTCATTAATTGTGTGTCCATTAATTTTGCATTTTCTCTCGCTAATCATGTATATTTGTTGTGTTAAATGTAATGACATGTTACTATATATAAATGGGCAGCAAGCCCCACACTCACCCCAATTATGATACCTAGTTGTATAATGAAATGTCTCAAAAAATAATTACGCTCAAAGAGACCAAGAACTCCATCATAATGGCATTTCTATTTTACATTTTAGCGTGTGATCTAAGCTGCTTGGGATGTACAGGAGAAGGGCCTAACAAGTGTAAAAGCTGTGTAACTGGCTACGAAATGAAAGAAGAAACATGCATAGGTTAGATTATTATAACATCATGGATATAAATGTAAACTGTTAATATTATATAATAATTCACCTGCATATTGTTAAATTTCAATTTACCATACATTTTTGTAGATGTAGATGAGTGCTCACTCACCGAAGAAATGTGCACAGGAGAAAATACCAACTGTATTAATACTCCAGGAGGTTACAAATGTATCTGCTCAGAGGGCTTTGAAGACAAAGATGGCATCTGTGTTCCATCTATAAAAGCAGGTGAGTGACCATCTTTCCAGTGGGATTTAGTGGGGAGAGTGGTGTGGTAATAATTACTGATCCAAAGAAAGTTTCAATGTTCTTACATTTCCCTTTAAATATATATATATTTTTACATTTCAAGCTGATCACTATATTTTCTAAATGATTCCTGGAATCTTTTTTGGTATTGAAAAAAATCATAAAGGCCAAATTCTGCCATGAAACACATCAGTAATTTTGTACCAATAATTATGCCAACCTAAGTTTCCAGCCTGTTCTCCAGCTAAGAGTGGGAATTCTGAGGTTGGTCATCCAACATGGAAGGCACCACATTTAGAAGACAGGTTGATGAATGATAAAATAAGGCAAGAGTTAGGCTAAGACGATTGTGTCATGCAATATAACAGATGAGTATCTGTCTACCAAAAAGTAGGCTAGAGATTAAGCTCCCCAAATTTATTTAACTCACGATTGAGTCTCAACTGTGGTACAGTCAAGTTCAGCTCAAGAAGTGTATTGGCAATGGAGCAATGAATCCATAGTAAGGATTTCAGAAACTTAGATTGTACAACCTGTAAGTACAGACATCCTTGCAGATGCAACATTGTAAACTATATACTTACCTACAGAATACTTACTGATGACAGTGTACATTCTTGTCTGCATTATTCTCTTAGTACTGATGTATTGGGTTGACATTCATACGGTTTTAAAAAGAGAATATATACTGTGTTTCCCTGAAAATACGACCTACCCCGAAAACCAGCCCTAGCCCAATTTTCATGCCTACATGGTGGGGCGAGGCGTAGTTGTAAAAATCAAGCTAGGGCATAGGTTGAGCTGCCCTAAACGCCCTACACCCGCTTACCTTAGGACCACGGCAGCCATGCCTCCCACGGTGCTGCCCAACTTCTTCTGTACCTGCTCGCAACCGGATGCCACGTGGCGCATTGTGCTGGTGCCAGGTAAGACATCCCCCCAAAATAAGACCTGGTATTTATTTGGGGCCGAAAAGAAAATAAGACCAGGCCTTATTTTTGGAGAAACACAGTAGATGTACTGGCTGCTTTAAAAAAAAATGGCAAGACCCCCACCTTATGCACGATATTTCATGTGCTTTTAAGGGTTTTCCATTTCTCTTTCCAGCACAAGAGTAGACAAGGTCTCTCTGGAATGGTATCTTGTCAACATAAAGAAAAGTAGACCACTGCCTTCCCTGGGTGCATCAATACACTTTCTACACAAGCATTGGCACTTCTGAATACTAGGCAGTAGCAGTAGTGTGACTGTGTAGGAATTACATTTAATTAAGATTCATTCATTTTTACAGAAGAGAAAACATCAGCAAATATAAGTTCATCTGATACCCATGAAGACTTATGATCTACATTCCAAGATGAGACATCAATATCTAACCCTTAAGTTATTGAATTGAAAACCACTACCCAAGGTGATATGTAAACGGTGTTATATAAGTGCATGTTGCCAGTGTGATTCCCTTTGGAAGTGAATGATAAATTGTGCTTAAAATTGCATTTCTTTACAAAATGAGAACAACAATAATTTTTTATACAGGCGTTATACTATCCTAGTAGAAGTGATTAGTGACATTTGCTTAAATCGAATGAACTGTGCCCATTTCAGCACTATTTGTCATTTGTGGAGCAATAGAAAAGCAAAGTACTTAGCAAACGAAAGACTTAGATTTGGACTTGTTTTTAATCCCCTTTCAATGTTGGTAAAAGAAGACTGGCATTTGGAAAATTGAGTAAAATCTTGATGGTCAACTTTGTCATTAAAGATTTATTGTGGCTGCTTTGTATTTTCTGTAAGCTTTGTGTGATGGTATTCATTTTTAGTTCTCAAAATCATTTTTATGTGTCTAAGGTATATTACTCATCATTGATAACTCATGATACCATTGGTACCTCATGAATTTAAGACTTCAGCTTTATATTGTAAAAATGGCAGTTCTAAATTTCTTTGGAATAAGTCTCAATACATCAAAATAGAAGAAATTATAATCTTCAGGAACAAATGAGTACATAATTGTTCTTTACATCCATTATATTAGAAAACAATGTGATATATCTTAATTTTCAGTTGCCTTTACACTTTAAAAGAAAATATGTCGATGAATTGTGAATTACAGGTAAGTCAAAATCAGACCATATCATCAAAAATTTACAATTCCACAAAAAGATTTTAGATGTGTTTAAATAAGGTATATTTAAATTCATAGTGAAGTCTAATACAAGAACATTCTGATCATCACCTTTAAGAAATTAAATAAGCTTGTTATGAGATCAAACAGCTAAGCCAGGTTAGTTCATGCAGCCAGCTATATGGAATCATTAAAATGCTCCTAGAAGGCCAGTTGTCTGCCCACATAGCACCTGGATCATTTGCCTGCTGCTGGTGCAACATTTTTATGCCTGGAGTTCACATGTGGACTTTGTGACCTGCCTTGGGAATGCAGGATGAGTAGCCAGGACTATACTTTGGGCCTTTTGGAGCTGTATTCTGGGAAGTGGATTGTAGGGTGAAATGGATACTGTAAGACATGTGAAGTCATAAAAAATAGGTTTTGTTCCTTGGCCAAACTCTACCCACAAAATCTTCAGGCTTTAATATACACTTTTTAGCTGTTCTCAAAAATGAAGAAAAAAAAACATTTAAAATTTCTGTCACATTCTGTATTGGGAGCAAATAAGGTGTTGGGGTGCCATTAATCAGTTCTGTGCTTCAGAAAAAAATATGGTACATGGTGAAATGCTTGTCCAACTTACTGCCAGGGTTCCAAGTATTACGCCCATAGCAAACAGAACTCCAAGGCAGGTAGATTCCTCAAAGAATAGTTTTATTGGATATATCATATTGGCACAGACTGGTGAAAACTGACTTAATTTCACCTAATTAAAAGTAAAAGTGTTTCCCCTTTCCCAATCAGTCACATAGTCCAATCAAAGTGCTATCCAGTTGCCTAGTAACTTCACTACGCCTCTCTCGCCACCTGTAGGAATGTCCTTGGTTCCCAGGAGAAAGTATTTTGTTTTGGCTAAAAAACCCCAGCTATCTCTACTCCCCCCCTCTCTATCCCTCAGTTCCAGTGTGGCAACACTGAAGCTTCAAAATGGCTTCAGTCAGGTCAGCTTCAGGGTTGACAAATGATATATACATGATTGAGAGGAAAGGATACGCTGCTCCAGATGAAGCTGAGATAACTCATAGGTCTAAATGATGCCGTTGTCTTACACGGTTATGCTGTTTTAAGTATTGCTAATATATAAACTGATGAAAAGACTCTTAAGCACCAATAAAGGAGAATGTAGTGTGGTTGAAATGAGGGGCGCGTCTTCTTTCTGAGCATGGTTGGGGTTTTTTTTGCAGACATTTCACTCCACTTTTAATGTTATTTTTTATTTTATTTTTATTTAATTTCTATGCCACCCTTCTCCCGAAGGACTCAGGGTGGCTCACAATAAAACATGGATGATATAAAAACATATAAGGAACATATATACAAATACGCAAAAACATATACAATATAGACAAAACCTAAAACAAGAAAACATTAAGACATAAAATACTAACAATTTAAACATGTAAAAAAGGGCAATAATAAAGTTAAAATTCAGCCATTTAGACATAATTTTAAAAATACCTTAAGAGTGGTCAGCAATAGCCAGTTTGGTCGCGGCGGAAGAAGCAAAGGTCTGGGGTGGTCCGAAGTTCCACGGATAGATCATTCCACAGGGTCGGCGCTCCCACAGAGAAAGCTCGCCCCCTCGGCACCGCCAGCTGACATTGTCTGGCTGAGGGCACCCTTCATTCACCCTTCATTCATATTCACTTTCATTTGTAGGGCTGTGATTAGTAGGTAAGTTCACCCTGAGAGATACAGAATGTCTCTTACCTATTTTTCCTATCAATATGTATATTGTCTCTCAGGTATCCCAAATCAAGGTGAAATGGAAGGACCTAAAGGGATCTTCAGATCTGCCAGTCATAGCCCTTCTTACTCACCTGTGTGGACACAAATCATTCTGCAAGATAAGACTTCCATGGTATTAAAAATAAATTTGTGGTTTTGTGATGTAAGGTAAAGGATCTCAGAGTTCAGATGTTATTGTCAATGCTTCCCACTGGAGGCAAAAGAAGGAATTTATTTTTCAGATGAGTTCTTAGTTGCAATATTGATACAAGCAATAGAGAATTGCATTTGTCAACAATAGCACACACTTCAGGCAGGAGGAACTGCTTTGCTCTTTAAAAAGGAAAGGACATCTGTGGAAGATGGCTGTTAATTTGATCTAGATGAGTTTTAAACTAGAACACAAGGAATTGGGAGTTAAAAGAGTAATGAACTGATGAGCAGGCAATAGAGCAACAAATTCTGAAACTATTAGTTTAACAAAGAAATAAAAGTAATATAGGCATAAAGCAAAAGGAAGACAGAATGCACAAGGTATGGGTAATAAGCAAGGTGAGCTAGATATTATGAGGCACAAAGGAAAAGATGATATAATATGGATTACAAAAACATGGTGGGATGAATCCCATCAATGGAACATTGAGCTTGATTGGTAGACCTCATTTCAGAGATGCAGGCCACACAGGGGAGGAAGTGGGATAGCACTGTATCTCATTAATAAATTTTTATTTGTACAGAGGACCACTGAAATAATGATAATATGAGGGCTGAAAGCATCTAGGTTCAGATACTAGGCAAGCAAGCAGAAGGCACATCTTGCTAGGCGTCTGCTACAGACCAGTCAGAGGAAATAGATGAAGATTTATAAAAACAAACATTTGAAGCCTCAAGATTTATGAAGTGGTTGTGACAACATATTTCACCTATGCAGCTATGTATTGGAAGACTAGTTCTGCCAACTCAATATGTCATTTAAATTCTTCATTGTGTTGGTCATAATTTTCTCTTTAAAAGATCGAGATGAATACTAGGGGACATGTTAGCTTGGATCTGGTCTTTACTAACAAGGAGAAATTGATTGAAGATATTACAAGTTGTGGGAACTTTGGATGGAAGGAACCATGGCATGGTCTTAATCCAACACCTTAACCACCATCTCCCATTGGGTCCTCTGGTTTTTGCTGGACCTTCCCTCTCACATCTAAGTACAGTGGAAATCATATCATTAAAATAAAAATAGTGAATAGGTTGCAATCCATAGAACCTTGTATCATGTTAAATGTGTCCATCTCACTTAAGGTCGAGTAATTCTGGGAAAGGGGCCTGGAGAGCTTGGCCTCTATCTGTTGTGTTAGAAGCAACACTTGAATCAGTAGGACCAGGACAAAAACCAAGTTACTATAGCTTCCATATATTTCCTTGATTCTTTCAATTTAGCGGCAATTTTAGAGGGCTTTATACATATCTTCAAAGTTTGGGAAGGGATATTCACTGTATAGTATACAAAAGCTATAATGACTGAGCAAAAATATCTAAAGCAGAGGTGTCAAACTCAAAGCCCGCGGGATGGATCCAGCCCATGGGGCCGCCTTGGAAACAGTGAAGGACTGGCCCATGATGCCTCTGCCAGCTAAAACAGAGCTCGGGAGGGCCACCTGCGATCCTCCTGTACCCTGTTTTCACTGGCAGAGGTTTCAGGAGGCTGTTGCAGCTGAAAACGGAGCTCATGAGGGGTGTGTGCAGCCTTCCCGAGCTCTGTTTTCATTGGCAGAGGATTGCAGGAGGCCATTGCGGCCAAAAATGGAACACGGGAGCCCATTTTCGCTGGCAGAGCAGTCGGCCACCACAGACATCCCCAACACAAATGATATTGATCTGGCCACACCCACCCTGGCCACACACCCACCAGCTGCCCCCCAAGATCAAACACAACTCTGATGCGGCCCTTGATGAAATTGAGTTTGACACCCCTGATCTAAAGTCTTGTCTTCTTTTTGCTGCAAAAGATTAAAATATCTACTTCTCTAGAAAACATTCCACATTGCATTTTTCTTTCTACCCAAGGTTCTTGCAATTAATTCTAGCATTCATTTTGGTGTCTTAGCTGTGCAGGAGTTACAAATGCTGCTGGTGTCTTTATTTGTCATTCGTTTTATGCCATGAAAGAAGCACAAAGTGTCTATTGCTGTTTCTTTGACAGATCATATTCCACATCCTGGTTAAATCACCAGAAAACCTCTTATTTTAGGTGGGCAAAATATTGCCTGGATATTTTAACGTGTGTCCCTGAAACTGGCAAGAATGGATAAATGAATTAAAATCAGAATGCCAGGAAATTAACCTACAGTTGTTCATTCACTCAATGGGAACTGTAGGTTTGATGATACGATGGCTGATATCTATTTATGATAGAATTTAGCACTTCCTGAGCTTGCTGCTTTCTCCTGAATTTGGTTTGTTGCACCTTTTTCTTTCTTGGTTACTTAGGGCTAACTTGGAACAGAAAAGGAGTTCAGAGAAAGAGATGCCAAAGTCTGGTTCCTCATGCTATTAACAAATAAACGAATTTGCACCATACTAGCAAACAGTGCTTAATGTGGATTTTCCCTGGACTGAAGAGGAAACCCATACACACACACACACATTTAGTCTAGAAGACACTCCTTTCAACAGTTCCAAGAAGGCTTCACACCCATTTGCACTACTCAGGTGACCCTGACGATGCAGATAAACCTCCCGGTGGCCTTAATGACTTCCTGTTGGAACTGTGGAAAGGACTGTGTTGTAGACTGGAGATAGATGATGTCATATCCAGGGGTGAAATTCAAAATTTTTCCCTACCGTTCTGTGGGCATGGCTTGGTGGGCAAGGCAGGGGAAGGATATTGCAAAATCTCCATTCCCACCCCACTCTAGGGCCAGCCAGAGGT